>OZ024918.1:54548368-54588340 GCA_964017125.1 Flabesymbios commensalis | reverse complement strand
ACACATGTTGTAATAAATAATCCCGAAATAGGAACTCTTTATGACTATTATTATGACTATAAGCGGCCTACTATATCAGCCCATATTACACAGGCTATGTATGATATTAACAATCAAAGCTCATTTTGAAACAGTTTGTATCTGGTAGGAAGGTCGGCAAGCCTGCACTTCTTTTCTGTCCTCCTCCTTCTGCATCTCGTAGGCAGGTCGGCAGGTTGACACTTCTCTTCTCATCTGCGAGCCTTCTTCTGCATCTCGTAGGCAGGTCGCCAGGTTGGCACTTCTCTTCTGCCTGCCTTCTTCTACATCCGGTAGGCAGGTCTGCAGGTTGGCACTTCTCCCCTGCCTGCCTTCTTCTACATCTGGTAGGCAAGTCGGCAGGTTGGCACTTCTCTTCTCGTCTGACTACGTTCTTTTAGATCTGGTTGGCATGTCGGCAAGCCGGCACTTCTCTTCTGCCAGCCTATTTCTACATATTGAAAACCTGGTGGTCTGAGGTTGATCACACTTCCACTCCGTCACAGAAGCGCCACCTTGAATACTTAAACTATATTATTTGTCAGGATAGAAACCTAATTTTCAAAAAAGTGGATGCCACAGCTCCGGCACGAAAAACACGCTGCGTTAGCCATTACACCAGGGCCCCTGCCCAAGTGGACAGGTCTGCACTTCTCATATGATTACCTATTTCTACATCTGGTGGGCAGGTCGGCATTTCTCATCTCTCAGCCTATTTCCACACTTAGTAGGCAGGTCGGCAGTTCTCATCTGCCTGCCTTTTTCTAGACCTGTTAGGCAGGTCGGCAATCTACATATTCAAAACCTGGTGGTTTGAGGTTGATCACACCACCACTCGGTCACGGAAGCGCCCTTACAACACTTAAAATATGTTATTTGTCGGGATAGATGCCACAGCTCCGGCACGACAAGCACGATGCGTCAACCACTACATAACGGCCTCTGCCCAAGTGGACAGGCCGGCACTTATGATCTGCCAGCCTTCTACTACACCTGGTAGGCAGGTCGGCAGGTCGGCACTTCTCTTCTCATCTGCCTGCCTTCTTCTACACATGGTAGGCAGGTCGGCAGGTTGGCACTTCTCTTCTTCGCATCTGACTACCTTCTTTTAGATCTGGTTGGCATGTCGGCAAGCTGGCACTTCTGATCTGCCAGCCTTCTTCGACATCTTGTAGGCAGGTCGGCAGGTTGGCACTTTTCTTCTCATCTGCCAGCCTTTTTCTACACCTGGTAGGTTCAGTGGTCCGAAGGTTCGATGGTCCGAAGGTTCGATTATCACAAAGGCTCGATGCTGCCTTTATAGTTTAACTAACTGTTTTTTATGATCGATATTATCATGATTATACTAACAACTAGTCCGACTCCTGGTACCAATATTAAGAGCCACGCTTTTGGGCCATTTAAACAGTGAAATTATCATAAATCATAAAATAGTGATAAAAACTCATTAGAAAATATGAATTAAGTATAGCAATCGTAAACGATCAGGGTTTTGTATTCCATGATGTTTTCGTATTTCATGGTGTTTTCCATGACATTTTTGCATATTCCATGATTTATTTTATTATCATTTCAACTATATTTAGGCCTATATCATAAGTAAAAAAACGACAAATGTACAGAGGCCACTGATATCTCATTAATTTTTTTAATGACCTGCGTGGACAATAATCCGTTGAAACGTTGTAAAATCAGTGTTGCACGCCTATTGGAGCAATGTGAAGACGCCTATTGGAGCAACTCTATAAATGTTAGTATTGTTATAGGGCTATATTAAGTACGATTTTTTTTTATCTACGGCTATTTTTTTTGTATGCGGGACTATAGGCCTTAAGATTATTGTGTTATGTAGCCTACGGCTGGAATAAATAAATTGAAATGATATTTATAATATAACCTGATAGTCTGGACTATAGCCTAACAAAATGTGCGGTAATATAAAGACAGTTATTATTCTTACTAATAGCATACTGGTCCTATCACTGTTCTGCCATTGATAAGTAGGCCTGTAGGCCTACACGAGGCATGGTGGTCTGATATTAGACCCTATAGGCCTATAGGTCCATGAACAGCTAATAACCCAGACCTATGATGTACTACACCGTAAGGGCGTGGACCATAGATTGTTGTGCTCGTTTTATCCTAGAAAATGATTTTTTTTAACATATGGTGGTGACTGAGAGCGATCTCGACATCAACACAAGATACAGTACTCAACTGTTTAATGTTGTTTGTTACATATATATGTATGTATATATGTATGTATATATGTATGTTTATATATATATGTATGTATATATGTATGTATATATGTATGTATATATGTATGTGACCGTCCATATCAAAATCAGGCGGAAGTCGGCAATTCTGAAATGGCTAGAAACCCACTTGAACACCATGAAGTTTAGGATTCTTATTTTTTTCAATTTGTCAACTTTGCAATATTCACACGCCAAAATATGTTTTTTTATCCCCAAATGAAATATGAAAAGTGAAAAATGTTTCTGAAGTACCTTAAATTGCACTTTTGTGAGAGCCTTTTTTTAGGATCCCCGGCAAATGTGCTAATTTCTATTTTTTTCGTAATTTTCACAAAGCGGGGGAGGAAACCCCAATATTTGTAACAATTGTGCACTTGGTGACAAGTTTTTGAAATTTGGCATGTTGTTAGGTATGGGCATTGTGTTTTTAAAACCATCGCAAACAAAATGGGCGTGACCTCTGGTGACCTCTAGAGGTCAAATTCAAAATGGCCGCCAAAACGACCACGAAAACAAATAAATGTAATATCTCAGCTCGTTTTTAAAGTAGAATATTATGTAATACCACGTTTCGTATGTTTTGCGACATGATAAATCAGCTTTTGGGGTCATTTCAATGATATTGAGGTATTTTTTAGGTCAAAGGTCATATTCAAAGTCAATTATGAGCTTAATTAACCACCATGTAGGCCTACTATAATAGTGAAAAAACCTGTCTAGATTTTTTTTTTTAGTTTTTAAAAATTGGTATGGTGTTACTGTAGGTATGAGAAATATGCTTCGAAAATCCATCGCAAAAAAATAGTACGACCTCTGTTGACCTCCCCTGAGTAAAATTCAAAATGGCCATAAAAATTAATAAATGTATTATTTTGGCTCTTGTTTGAAGCAGAGCATTATGTAATACCATTTTTGTTCTGTTGACCTCCCCTGAGTAAAATTCAAAATGGCCATAAAAATTAATAAATGTTATATTTCAGCTCTTGTTTGACGCAGAGCATTATGTAATACCATTTTTTGTATGTTTTACGGCATAGAAATCGGTTCCCGGGGTCGTTTTAATGCTTCCTATGTTTTTTCAAGGTCAGAGGTAAAAAACAGCACAAATTCAAGCTGGCCGAGAAAAATAGATTTTTATCTAGTAATCCTATAATCATAGACTAATTTTGCGGTGTAAAACTCATTTATGGGCGGTCATAGTGGAAAACCATTTTTTTACTAATGGCGTAATAGCTACGTGATATGTCATTTCCGGCTAACAAAATCCATTCATGATATCAATAGTGTCATCACAGCCACCAGTGACCTCGAATAATTTGGCGGCTACAGGGTTAAACAAGAATCATGATGAATTTAATCTCACTGTAAGAATATAATATGCGAAGGCATGCCACGCAACCAGCAATGGACGCCGCTGATAGCTACATTTTCACACCCACGTGTCATTCGAACCCACATATTAAATCAAAATCTCACCTCAGCGTTAGCAAACTATATTTCAGCACTTTAAATGTTGATCTGAAAGTGTGTTTATACTTTTCATTTAACGCCTACAATAATACAATCGGGCGCCTTAACACCATTATGCGTCAGCGCTGAATATCAGGGACATGTCTGCGACATTTGAAAACACTCCAGCTCTTTGCCGACGCAAAATGATGGAATTGGTATGACAGGAACGCATCAACCTCTCTGCGTGGGATTGTTATCTAGAATTATTATTCCTGAACTTCAAGTCGGAAGCTTCAGGGCACAAACTAATAACTGTGGATGAGTTTGAAATATAATATACATATTGCTGATAAAACACGCGCCAACAAAAAATTGGCATCCCGTAATACAATCACAATTATGCTCATTATTGTCATCTTCTTCTTTCTAATGTTCATCATCCCCGAGGCCATCATGTCTGCGTTCTTTAGATTCGGTTACGCCGAGGCGGAAGACAATCGCCCACCCATTATCAACAATTTCTGTGGCAAATTAGCAAATAATAGGCAACATATCCAGCACATTGAAATATGACATCGTGACCAACAAAAAAAAAAATGAAATGAATCGGGCTTTAGGCCACCTTTGTGCACATATAGGCTAAACTGGGCCAGGAGAACTTCCTGAGGATGGTGAGATGATTGAGATGACACTGTCCTCCGGACACAGGATTCGAAATTCGAGCCCTGGCGGTCTGAGGCCGAGCACGCTACCTCTCGGTCACGGAGGCTCCCCACAATACTAACTTTCACACGTGGATGGGGAAGAAACAATTTTGTTTCTTTCAAACCGCCGAGACCGGGAACCGAACCCCGGACTCTGGCGTGAAAGGCAGCGGTGCTAACCACTACCCTAGGGCCCCCGCAACAACAAGTGAACACGTCCTAGCCGTAATGTTCACCAAGACATAGAATTTCAGATTCTGCATTAACAGATTAAGACATATATTTTACTAATTTAATTTATTTCAATTTTCACCCACTAAAAAAAGTGACTTGAAGTTGCGTCTTTGAAATGAAACATTTGCAAATTTTGATTTTTAAACACACATTTCAATCCCAAGATCAGTTTGTGTATTTGCTTATAAAACGGAGCAAAAACGACTATAATCGTGATCAGCAGGAAAGGGTTAAGACATAGAAAAACAGTTTTAAAAAAAAATGACACAAACGTAGGCCAACATATACTTGAGAACGATATAACATTCCCTTTCCATTTTACATAGAGCATGGACTGTATCAAAAACTTTTAATTTGTAACGTGAACGGCGTTTTATTTAGCTCAAGGATACACGATGTATTTGTGTTTTTTCTCCATTGACAGCAGTATTTCATTGCTTAAATAAAAGATAAATTTATTTTATTTTTGAAGTCCTGGATAATATTTTTGATATCTAATGATTGAAGCATCATGAAATATTTTACGCGAATTTAAATAAAAACTCGTTAAATAACAAAAAGATGACTGGTTGTGCTGTAATCCAGTCGTAATAAACAGTTGGTGCAGACCTTCGAGTTGAATGCAGGAGACAGTTCACCTCAAATTAGTTCACATTGGCCATTAACCCTCAAAGTGGTGAATTATTTTTGTATAAACCATGGGGACCAAGGTTTTTTCATTTTAAATCATCATAAATGTCTTAGTTAGCTCTTTCTGATTCATTTGAAAACCTATGTTATGGGTCTACGGCCATTACAAATACTTTTACTCTTACAGTGCGGGGATTGACTTTAGACGTCATAATCTGACGTCTAGAGACGTCAGATTATGACGTCTAAGGTCTATCACCGCGCTGTAAGGGTTTATAATGAGCACAAGTAAATGATATTCTACCTGTATAATGTGACCTGTGTTAACACGGCTAAGTATCCTCATTTCATGCTGTTTGGACATGACAAACCAGACACCGAGCAAAATGCTGGTTTAGCGAGGCATGAGACATTAACGCAATGTTAGTCTAATGCCCACTAGTAAACCAGCATTGGTTGACCTTATCAGCGCGGGACCGTCCTTAGACGTCAGAATGACGTCCCTGCACTGATAGAACTTGTTCAATTCTTTCAAACTGAAAGAATTGAACAAATTCTAATGTCCGTAGACCCAGAAACTAGGTATTCAAATGAAACAAAAAGAGCTAATGTGACCGTCTTTAGATATCAGAATCTGACGGCTATTGACCTCAGATTTCGTCCCCACACTGAAAGAATTAAACAAATTTCTAACAAATGTCTAATGGCCGTAGACCTATAACATACAAATTTAAATGAAACAAAAAGAGCTAACTAACAAATTTATGATGATTTACAAGTGTAAAAACCCTTTGGTCTCCATGGATTATACAAACAAAAATATTTCAGCGTTTTAAGGTTTAGGGGTCTTGTCAAGTTAAAAAAATCCAAAAATCTGAGAAAAACTCCGATTGGTCAGACGCCAACCACCCACCCGCCTATCCAATTATTTTAAAAAAATGTTGGAAACAATTGGAAACATGAAACACAAAAAAAAACAACGAAAGACACAAAATTTCCCCAAAAAAATTAAAATCCGAGTTGGGGCTTGACCCACTCACCCAATTCCGTGTTTTTCTCGGATTTTTTTTTCTTTTTTTACCTTGACAAAACCCTTCAGCGTCTCATGTTTGATGGTGAGGCAGCTCTCGCATTGAGTCACGACATGGCTGGCGGGCTGTCACGATTAGATATTATTTCAGAGAAGTGGGGTTTAAATATAATTAATATAACTTATTCGCTGAATTGAGCAGATCAGGCGCGTGTCATTCGACAAGGCTGAGCTGCGATCATCGTAGATCTATCTACGATCATCGTAACTCAGCCTTCGTAAAATCAGCCCCGCGTCATCGGACAAGGCTGAGCTGCGATCATATTCATAGAACTATGTACGATCATCGCAGCTCAGCGTTGCGGACACGGACACAATTAGATGCAAACACATGAATTAAAAAGTAGGATCCTTGAAGCAACTGGATGGAAATATATTTCCAAGCAAATGATTATACATTTTTCTTCTTTTTCTATTCCAATATTTTCAGTCTAATAATTTTCAGTTGTACCATCATTGTTTTACACTGGAAATATATCATGATTTCTGATAACATTGATAACATTCATGCGGTGGTAACAAGCCAACCTTGTCCTCGCCTTTACACTGGTCATCTGTTCGATTCAGAATCAAATTTGAATGATGTTCCCTGACCTACAATACTCTGACTACTGAACAATCAATATATGTATATATATATACGAAACATGCTTGAGCCATCAATAAACTTATTACGGATACGTCGTTCCAGTGATGTAGATCAGCTGGAAGCTGTTATTATAATATTAATAAATATTCCACGGGTAAGAACTTTGCACCCTGGAAGTTTCCGTTGCAGCACCTAGACTTTGGAACGAGCTTTCGTTAGAAATTTGCTCTGGGAAAAAACAAATTATTTTCAGAAAATAAAAAAATGTATACGAGTCTGATCACGAATGTGACATTCGCGCCTCTGAGCTCGGAGCACCGATGATTTAGGCGACGTAGAAGTTTATTCCTATTCTAATTCTATTCTAATTACATTTTATAGATTTGTCATGTATGTTCGCTCTGCCACAAATCACCGCCCACAAGCGAAAATAAAGTATTGCTGAATATAAAAAAATTTCGCAAATTTTTCGTTACATTTTAATCATTTTATTCATTTTAATTTGCCATTTTAATCATCTCACCATCCTCAGGAGGTTCTCCTGGCCCAGTTTAGCCTATATGTGCACAAAGGTGGCCTAAAGCCTGATTTATTTCATTTTTATTTCGTTACATTTTTTCAGATTTTTAGAAAAAACGGATGTGAATGACATGCGAATATCATACGCACATACCTGCACACCGAAACATAGCTTCACTATTATCTTCCTCGCAGAATATAATGCATCCTTTATACAATAATATTATCTGCTTGAGTAAACAATGTATAATAGGTTTCATTAACCCTGTAGCACGGGAACCGTCTTTAGACGTCCGAATCTGACGTGATCGACTTTAGTCAACATAACCTGACGTCTGTGTGTAAACATTTTTAATGACCATAGACCTACAACATAGGTATTCAAATGAAGCGGAAAGAGCTCACTAAGACATTTATGATGATTTCAAATTAAAAAAAAAACTTTTTCTCCACGTTTAGCGAACTATTTTCTTCGTTGTAATGGTTAATAAATAAATAAGAGATCTGAAGTAACACAGATCATCTGCACTTCCGACAGCTTATCGCCCCGTGGGCCTAAATGTTCCTCTCTGCCACTCTAGTGAGTGACATATAGGACACTTTAGCTCCAAGCAGACGTAATCATGATATTGTAGTCTTTGAAGGTTGTGTAGAATGCAGTGAATGGGGAGTAGCATATTTTAGCTGATGATTGATGTCTTTTCCACGGAGTCAACTGGGGGGCAACCCCAACTGATGGTGATGACTGGTGAGTGTTCTTCAAATGGACGATGTCCCTCCAAAATGACCAAAAGGCAGTATCCGTTCATTTGTAAAGTGAGAAGATACTTCCTTTTGGCTTCGCACTGTTAGTACTCTGGTGGATTATGCAAACGCAACCCTAGGGATTCGGATATAAAACGAGCATTAGACCCAGCAGGGGGCAAGTGGTGGACCTGTGTTGTTTTAATGTTTGGCTAGCGTCACAGACGTTGGGCCGACATTAAATCAACATCTGGTTGACGCTTCGTGTTTGCTGGAGAAATGCATAATAGCCTGTTCCTAAATCCACATGTCCAATACATATTGTTTTGAGAATGACATGACTAGATGACCGAATATAGGTTTGGTCTCTTTGAACATGTTGCAAACAAAACTTACATCAAGCAATACTATTGCCAATATCAGAAAATGATCCATAAAACCGCCAAAATAGGCAAAAATAGCCACATATAAAACCATTCTTATTTGATATAAAGTATTTTTACAAAGGAGTGAGTGATTTCGCATGAAGCATGGTGTTTTTGAAATTGTTTATATATCGATATATAATAATTAGGAGAGCTTGCCTAAAATGCACTGCCCAAAACGTCCATCCATCACTTTATCAGCGCCAAAACCTTGATTGGGGATTTGCACATGTTTCTATGATAGATGACGTCATCCCTTTTGTCCTGCCAAGCAACACAATGCTGAAGATGAGACAGGACTGGACTGTTTAGGCATATGGGCCTTTTGGGAACAATCAACTTTCTCAAACCTCAAACTGACCAGCCACCATGCGCCCAAAACATTCACCCACACTTTTTCTGTGACAAACACTTGACTGGGGGGTGTATTGTGATCCATCCTGACAATGGGGATGTGTGCCGTGGGCGTTTTAAGAACAATGTTTCCAAAAACACACACTTTGGAACGAAATTGATTTCTACTCATATATTACTACTGTAACAATAAAATAGGCTAGAAAAATCGGCTCGTATAAATATGTATTGTGCGTGTTGAATTAGCTGCAATGGTTTGTATGCCATCTAACCTAGCAGGTTGGCTAGGCATGTCCGTGAGGGTCGGCTTTTAGATTAGTTATTAAAATCCCATTTATTTACATCTTATACACTTGGTTACGTAAATACTAAAAAGAATAAAGCATTTACAAGTTGGTCTTTCGATCTTGTGCACCAGAAACTTCCATCAAAACACTAAACGTCCACCAAATGTTCGTTTATTGCTGGCACACCGCCTTCAATGCTGGCCCAACATTAAACAAACATTAGGTCAATGTCTTTTGTCTGTGCAGGAACGTATGTGACCTTGACATTTCTGACTTCACTGTACCCGATAACCCCGTAGCCGTGTAACAAAAATGAGACCACACTCATTGCAGCAATACCTCAAGTAGTTTCCATTCTCAGCAAATCCGGAATAAATGTCATAATTTACAACTGGCTCAGCAAACACGAGACGCTGTCCCAATGCTAGGATAATATTGGCCCACCGTCTACGATGCTGGTACAACATTACCTCAGCGTATGGTCAACGCGTCTTGTGTTTGCTGAGCAGCTGTTGACAAATATGAGTGTGAATACATACATATCTATGAAGTGTTTTAAACCCTTACAACGCTGAAATATTCTGTATCAACTAAGGAGACCAAAGGGCTTTTCTCAATTTGAAATCATCATAAATGTCTTAGTTGGTTCTTTCTTCTTCATTTGAATACCTATGTCATGGGTCTACGGCTAATAGAAATATATTTTTTTTTTCAGTGTGGGGATCATCTTTATGCGTCAAAATCTTATGTCTACAGACGTCGGATTATGACATATAAAGACTGTCCCCGCGCTAATAGAGTTAAACACAGATGGCTCTTGATCTATTGTCATGAAGGGCGGGGGCACTAGGGTAGTGGTTAGCACCGCTGCCTTTCACGCTAGAGTTCGGAGTTCGTTTCCCGGCCTCGGTAATTTGAAAAAAAGAAAAAATGTTTCTTCCCTACTCAGTATTATGGGGAGCCTCCGTGACCGAGAGGTAGCGTGCCCGGCCACAGACCTCCAGGGTTTGAATTTCGAATCTTGTGTCTGTGTCATCTCACTCATCTCACCATCCTCAGGAGGTTCTCCTGATCCAATTTAGCCTGTATGTGCACAAAAGTGGCCTAAGTTCATTCGATATTTTTATTGTCATGAACATTGTATGAATCCAGTTAAAATGTGGCCATACATGAAACTTGCAATGCACAGCATGTGCATTCATTTTGTTCTGATCTGATCGTCGGTATCAGTTTCATTCAAATACATCTACCAAGTTCCGTATTCTCGTACAAGTTACAATATATCGTGGGCTTCAGATTGGTCCACGGATTCCAGATTCACCAGCATCAGTGGATTTAATAACGGGATTGTTGAAAACAAACTCTCGTACAGGGTCTCATGGTCAAGATCATCTAATCACCTCTTTATTAAAGCACTTACATTCTGGTCAAAACATGCTAACAGACAATAGTCAGTCATCACTCCATGGTGGTTCGCACATCTCTCCCCAAGCTCTCCAGCACTATAATAGTGGCAACGCCGACACAACGCCGTCCCAATGCGACTTAACTCTGACACAACGCATCCCAATGTTCGCTTAACATTGGTATTGCTGCACCAACGCTGGAGCAACTAATACATAAAGAAATGGTTTAATAACTGTTATCCGTTATGCATTCAGCCAACATAACACATTGCTTAACTAAATTAATCTAACTGCATTCTGAAACTATTATTACTGTTACTCAGGTCAATAGTTTACAATATGATTAGAAGATGAGCATTATTCTGTCTGCTTGGCATCGCTGCGAAATGTCAGACATCCATAACAACCCAAGCTGGGGTCAAAGGCCTGGGTCCCCCCCCCCCTCAGGAATGGCCAAGTGACAGCAGTGAGCCATTACGTGCGTGTGTGCGGGGGGGGGGGGATGTAAGGCACTACTTAGTCTGAATCTAGTCGGTTTTGGAGGACAGTGACCATGCATTAAAAAAACGGATTTATAGTTAAAAATATTCTGATTTTCAAGAATAGTGCTATTATATACCACTTATACTAAAGCGACAAAATCAGGCTAAAATCATAAAAAAATCGGTAATTTTATTTCTTAATATGACCATATGATGTAAACATGTCCATAGACTAGAACTGCAGAAGTTTTTTTAAGTTGTGTGTTGCACATTCACCATTTAAGCGAGATATAGATGTTTTATTTCGGACATGCAAGACAAAAATAAAACAATTGATGGAATCATATCTCTGCCAGAGAAAAATGTCTATCTCAAATTGAAAAAAACGTTTTAAAAATTATGTAAGCTATCAGGGATTCTGCAGCCTGATGAAGTTTTGGCAGGACTTCATTAAGCTTTTTTTTTCGGGTGGTGGGGGTATGAGGAGAGTGAAAGGCGTGCACTTTTCTCTGGGGGGTGGGGATCCAGATTCAAAAAAAAAGCACTTCAGGAAACCCTGGCTATGATATAGGCTTTTGATATAGGCTTTCTTCTATGATAAGATCGTGCAGATGGTTACCAAGCCAAACATGAAGTTGTCGTAATCTGGAACTACCTTTTTTGTCGATACTATAAAGTGCGAAACACCGTATACCTGTGGCGTTTGATAAATAAAACAGAGTAGAAGCTTTGTGTTGTTGAGTATATTTTCCCCTTTGCGGGTTGTGTTGATATTATAGTCACCTTAATCCCACACGTCAGCCTGGATTTCTTGTCATTATGGGATGCGGTATAAAAAGTGGAGAGTTTGTACATTGTAGGGGCCCGCCATCAATGATCCCTGATTAACAGTCCACACCAGTCATTAACAGATAACGAAGACAAGTCCAGGAATGCTGACAATAATGAGGACTGCTGACGGTGGCGATAAACGACACTAGCCGAGTGTATGCAAACAAAATATTGTTTACGACCATAGAAAACCCTGTTGTACTTGCTAATTGAATTAACATAATAAATCACACCGGAAATTTTAATTACACTGTCAGAACCATTACCAACAACATAACTGCCTGGTATGTATGTTGAACTATATTACTATACTGAGAATAACCTGCAGGAATCATTTGTTCTGGTAGTGCACATTAGCCCTTCAAAACACTCACGATACAGCAAAGCAGCATTTTGCAATTCTGAAGAATGACTCTATTCCCTACACCCAGGGGTTTTCATGGAACTGTTTCAGTAATATCTTTTTTTTGACACCCACTTCAAGTCATCTTCATACACTACAAGTCAAGAATTGCAGCATCGGTTCTAGGCTAGTAGTGGACGAAACACAATTTTAGCTACAATTGTTTATGATAATTAAAATCAGAGCAATTGGTGAATGGAGCTATACACAAATATCAAAACTGTATATGTTTTTTATGGCTTTATATCTATGAAATGTTTTAACCCTTAAACCGCTGAAATATTTTGTATCAACTAAGGAGACCAAAGGGCTTTACTCAATTTGAAATCATCATAAATGTCTTATCTGGCTCTATCTTCATCATTTGAATACCTATGTCATGTGTTTACGGCTAATAGACATATTTATTTTTTTCAGTGTGGGGATCATCTTTATGTGTCAAAATCTGATGTCTACAGACGTCGGATTATGACGTATAAAGACTGTCCCTGCGCTAAAAGAGTTAAACACATATGTCTCTTGATCTATTGTCATGAAGGGCTCGGTGATTTGAAAAAAAACAAAAATGTTTCTTCCCCATCCACTCATAAAACTCCGTGACCGAGACGTAGCGTGCTCGGTATCAGACCTCCAGGGTTTGAATTTCGAATCCTGTGTCTGGAGGGCAGTGTCATCTCACTCATCTCACCATCCTCAGGAGGTTCTCCTGGTCCAATTTAGCCTGTATGTGCACAAAAGTGGCCTAAGTTCATTCCATATTTTTATTGTCATGAACATTATATGAATCCAGTTAAAATTTGGAAATACATGAAACTTGCAATGCACAGCATGTGCATTCATTCTGTTCTGATCTGATCGTCGATATCAGTTTCATTAAAATACATCTGCCAAGTTCCGTATTCTCGTACAAGTTACAATATATCGTAGGCTTCAGATTGGTCCACGGATTCCAGATTCACCAGCATCAGTGGATTTAATAACGGGATTGTTGACAACAAACTCTCGTACATGGTCTCATGGTCAAGATCTAATCACCTTTTTATTAAAGCACTTACATCATGGTCATAACATGCTAACAGACAATAGTCAGTCATTACTCCATGGTGGTTCGCACATCTCTCCCGACACAACGCAGCCCAATGTTCGTTTAACATTGGTATTGCTGGACCAACGTTGGACCAACTAATACATAAAAAAATGGTTTAATAACTGTTATCCGTTATGCATTCAGCCAACATAACACATTGCTCAACTCAATTAATCTAACTGCATTCTGAAACTATTATTACTGTTACTCAGGTCAATAGTTTACAATATGCTTAAAAGATGAGCAATATTCTGTCTGCTTGGCGTCGCTGCGAAATGTCAGACATCTCTAACAATCCTAAGCTGGGGTCAAAGGCCTGGTGCCTCCACCTCAGGAATGGCCAAGTGACAGCGCTGAGCCATTACGTGCGTGTGTGAGGGGGGGGGGGGATGTAAGACACTACTTAGTCTAAATATAGTCGGTTTTGGAGGACAGTGATTATGCATTAAAAAAAACAGATTTATAGTTAAAAATATTCTGATTTTCAAGAATAGTGCTATTATATTCCACTTATAGTAAAGCGACACAATCGGGCTAAAATAAATAAAAAATCGGTAGTTTTATTTCTTAATATGACCATATGATGTAAACATGACATAGACTACAACTGCAGAATTTTTTTTAAGTTGTGTGTTGCACATTTACCAGTTAAGCGAGATATAGATGTTTCATTTCGGACATGCATTACCAAAATAAAAAAAATGTTTAAAACATTATGCAAGCTATCAGGCATTCTGCAGCCTGATGAAGTTTTGGGAGGACTTCTTTGAGCTTTTTTTTAGGATGGTGGGGGTATGAGGAGAGTGAAAGGCGTGTACTTCTCTCTGGGGGAGGGGGGAGGACCCAAATTTCAACAAAGGCACTTCAGGAAACCCTGGCTATGATATATTCTTTTGATATATGCTATGATAAGATCGTGCAGATGGTTACGTAGCCAAACATGAAGTTCTCGTAATCTGGAACTACCCTTTTTGTCGATACTATAAAGTGCAAAACACCGTATGCCTGTGGCGTTTGATAAATAAAACAGAATAGAAGCTCTGTGTTGTTGAGTATATTTTCCCCTTTGGGGATTGTGTTGATATTATAGTCACCTTAATCCCACACGTCCGATTGGATCTCTTGTCATTATGGGATGCGGTATAAAAAGTGGAGAGTTTGTATATTGTAGGGCCCGTCATCATAAATGGCTTAGTTGGATCTTTCTGATTCATTTGAATACCTAAGTTATCATGGTTATGTGTTTACGGCCATTATAAATATGTTCACTTTTACAGTGCGGGGATCGACTTTAGTCGTCAGAATCTGACGTCTACAGACGTCAGATTCTGGCGACTAAAGTCGATCCCAGCGCTGTAAGAGTTAAGGTCGGGTAACTTTACCGTCATCAGTCACACAACCACCGTGCGTCATGTCTGACTTTTACTCATGATTTTACATTATCAAGTGCTGCAAGCTATATTCGTCAATTTAATAGCAAATCTTGTGACCTTTTCATGTTCTATGTATTCAATAAATACTCATTGATTGTGAACAGAATCTCTGCAAGAGACGTGTATAGATTACTAGGCCTTTTTAATTTCTGGTCGTCATATTGCGAGGTAAACCACGACAGCTGGCGGTTTATTTCATAGTGAAGATACATCTACATGCGAAATGAAGCTGCTGCGAAAAAAGTTACACAAATGTCAATTCATCAATTTTAAATTAACATCTAAAATAAGGTACATGATACCTTGATGTATAATGTCACAGCAGTTCAAATCCTGTTTGCATTCGATCAATAGCCAAAACGTATATGTCAACGTCGTGAACTAAACGTGCACTTTTAGGGATATAAATGTTCTGTCATTTTAGTGACACATATATGCGAGTAGTCCTGACTATCATGCTGTCGTACAAAGCCAAAAAGCAGCATCTGAATTACGTTACATGTAAGCAGATACCGCCTTTTGGCACCAAAATCAGAAATAAAATAGCTACTGTAGAATTATTGGACATAGTAGCACAAAATACCGTGTAGAAAGCGTAGAAACTTATGAATAACTTAAGAGGATTCTTGAAAAGATAGACCAGAGAGTGAGAGATCAGGTGGCGTCTGATTTAATCTTCTGATCCTGGCTGATGGATTATTCCGGATCTGTCACGAAGAATAACTCTTACAACGCTGGAATATTTTTGTAAAAAACATGGAGACCTAAGCTTTTTCTTCAATTTCAAATCATCATAAATGTCTTAGTTAGCTCTTTCCGCTTCATTTGAATGCCTATATTAAGCGTCTATTGCCATTATAAATATCTTAATTGTTTCAGGAATCGTCTTTAGATTTTAGAATCTGACGTCTGTAGACGTCAGATTCTGACGTCGAGAGTCCGCACTGTAAGAGTAAAACTATTTCAAATAGCCGTAGACCCATAGCATATAGGTATTCAAATGAAGCGGAAATGGGTAACTAAGACATTTATGGTGATTTCAAATAGAAAGAATATATTGGCCTCCATGTTTTTCATAAAAAATAGCGCTTTAAGGATTAAAGAGCAGACATTTTACAAACAGCACATCAGCCGCCACAGCCATTCCCACTCCATGAAACAGAGACACGACCGATGACACCCTGCGGTCACATCTGAAATAACTACTGATCCACAATAGCTGTTCTGGCCAACAGGGTGTTTTTTGAAGTCAGTAGACAGATATATACCAGATAGAATGTGTCTGAATCACCCGATAATGTAAGTGACTTTAATAGTGAGTGGACAGATAATGTTGAATATAATTTGTTTGAATTTCACAATGTTGACCCTTCTGCTGCTGAAATGGCTGCTTCTATTTTTCATTTGAAGCTGGAATTGCTGACGCAATTTTCAGCTTTAAATGCCGTAAACCGTTTATATTTATGAAAAATAGGCATCTCCAATGTTAAACTATTGGATTAACTTAGCATCTGCAAAAATATATTTTTTTTTCAAATTTATTGATATTTTCCATTGATCTAAAATATGTTTGAAACCGTATATACGGTTTCAAACATACCTTAAAGGGATCCCGTGGGATGAGACATTTTCAATGTTGTCAATTTTGAAAATTTACTTTATATGAAGCTATATAGCCTACTGATCCCAACTACTAATACAAAAAAAGTCAAAAAAACAATTTTAAAGCACCGAAAAAAAGTGAAATAGTTATATTTCCAGGTCGTATATTGCTATATAAACAAAACAAGTCAGTAATATACACCACTTTACACCACATATTCCCACGTTTTGGACGGTGACATCAAAGCAATCTCCGCTAATTGGTGTCTTGTAGTCAGGGCATGGGGGGATACACCTGCAGCACTGATTGTCTGCCCAACGCTGGATCGATGGCATCAACATGTGGCCCAATGCTGTAGGAGCTTTCAACCATCCTTTAGCAAGTGTTTAGATATACAAAACCTTTGTTTGGGTTTGAAGCGGATTCATAGAAATGTTGATAAAAATATTTTTAAAAATCTAAAAACACTACTTCATTTTAAAACTAAAAACGAAAATTGATGTCATCCCAAGGAGCTATTTCAAGTCAATAGAAATATCACAAAATATGATAAAATAGTTTTTTGCAGATGCTACGGTGGTTCCAGCAGCACAAGAGTTAGGCTACCGAAATTACTACCAAAATGTCACCTCATATTGAATGAAAACTACCCATTATTCACGTTATTTGAACCCTTTGCCTGCTAATCACGACAATAGTCGATTTTAATCCTTTTTAAAAACTGATTAAATCACTGTTATTTGAAATGAAATGACTGTATAAACATCAAGATTTGTAAATGTTTGGTCTCAAATTAAACAAATATGACTAATTTTCAACCACTTGAGGTTGTGGATCACGGTAGCGAGACACAACCTCAAGTGGTTGAAAAGTTAGAATAATTAATTTAGCAGGATGAAGGCTGACCCTTGTCCTACTGAATTTTCTCTAGAAAAAGAAGAAATCTACACTGTTATTTGAAATGAAATTACAGTATGGACATCAAGATTTGTAAATGTTTAGTCTCAAATTAAACAAATATGAGTATTTTTCTAAATTTTTTAAAATTTCAAAAATTTTAGCGCTTAGAATTGATTATTTGAACTCTAATGAAATTTGTGAAGTCACTACTATTTCTCGAGGAATATAATTTTATTCACAAGAAAATTTACCAAATAAAAGCTGGCCCTTATCCGCTTCAATTTAATATATAGTTTTGTATATTACACTTGGATGGATCATCATGTACCAGGAGCGGATCCAGGATTTGAAAAAGGGGGGCGAGTTGGGGGGGGGGGGTGGCCCCAAGCCCTTTTTTGCATATCGAGGCCAATTTATGAGATTTTTTATGTCCTCCCCCCTCTGGATCCGCGCCTGTGTACATGATCATTTATTTTGAACTAAAGTAGGCCTCCTATCTTCCCTTTTTGCCCCCCCCTCTCCCCTGATACTCTCTGGACAATGGCCCTGGGTGATGCCCTCCTTGTGGAGAACAAATAGAAACGATGTGATATATTGAGTGACGTCATTAATGATCCCTGAACAGCTGGCAACGGAAATTCGGAAATATACCGGCGTAATGCTAGCCGATGTAGGTGATGTTGATCCAGAATTCAGCTGACATCTGGCCGGCACTTCCGGCTCAACGCACTGCTGCGGGCTCACCGGCTCGCTCGGTAGGCGGCGCGTGAGATTGGATCAGTCACCAGGGGACCTTCCTGCTAGTCAGGTGGCTTGTCAAGGTCATCAGGGATGATACTAGTAGTACATCTCGGTAAACATCGGGCGTTGACCCAATGTTGCTTTATTGCTGGTCCATCGTCGCAGACGTTGGCCCAGCAATGAATCAGCATTGGGTTGACCTCTTGTTTTTGCTGGGGTGTCAGTCCCTGCAGCTGGATTTGAATAATAGGGCAAACTACAGTAACTCTTCACTTTTTATACAATCAGTTATTATTATTTTATTATCATGGATTCCTTGGTGTCACAACTTATCATGATTAGTCACCAGTAGAAAGATTTTTGTAGTACTAAGAAAGATTATTGCAAATTACCTCTAACATTCGCCTGTCTATGTGCATGTACGCTTATCTGATTCAATAATTGCTGCTTTGATATCTTATATTGGTAAGTTGATACCATAAATGCATGAAATAAATAGATGGATGAAGGTAAGAAAATATTAATGAAATAATATCCAGTTTCCTCTATAAGTGCACCATCCATGACCATTCCCTTACAGTTTCATTCTTTGATGATGTTTACCGTTTAGAGACGTCAGATTCTGACGTCTAATGTTGATCCCGACTCTAAAAGAGTGAAATATTTATAAGGGTGCCACCATTAAATCTCTAGGGGAGGGATTTTGAACTGAATAAATTATTTGTTTCACTCCTGTCTGCAATAGGCTATTCTATTGATTTCACACTCTGCCTAAAGAAAAATATTTATTTACCTTCCTTAAAAAAACAACCATCTACAAACTATGATCCCAAGCTAAGGCTAAGAAGATGAGCGAAGCGAAGATTCACAAATTTAGGCGTAATTTAATGATGTGGAGCGAAGCTAAGCAAATTATTTTGAAGTGCAATTAAAAATAATTTAAAACTTGCCCTTCAGACAATTATTTATTTCAAGAAAACTTAGTCACCAAATTTTTATTTCAAAAATACTCGACCCCTCCCTCCATGGAGGTTAAATGGTGGCCTTCTAATGGCACATAACCTGATAACATAGGTATTAAAAAATGAATCGGAAAAATATAACTAAGACATTTATGAGGACTTCAAATTAAAAAAAACCCTTTTGTCTTGGTTTGTATGACTATATATCAGCTTTATATAATTATATGCTTAAAAGAGCTTATGTGCGCTTGTGACACTGACGCACAGATCCATGCTTTTTTGAATATTATTTATCGAATAATCCATGAACATTATTTCCGGCGAATAAATCGTGTTCTAGGCCTACCATTTTATAACTATGTGTGTAGTCTCCTCAGAACTACTATGTCAACACAGACGCTCCACCATCCCCTTTTAACCCTTGAAGCACTACTGATATGTTCTTATACAAAACATGGAAAGCAAAAGGTTTTTTCCAATTCGAAATCATCATAAATGTCTTAGTTAGCTCTTTCTGTTTCATTAGAATAGGCCTATCTATGTTATCGACCTATACATTATTTATACAATGCAGGGATCGACTTTAGTCGCCAGAATCTAACGTCTACAGACGTCAAATTCTGACGACTAAAGTCATTTCCCGCGCTTTGAGGGTTAAACATTTCATTTGCTTTTCGGTTAATTGTATATAGAATTATTATATATTTATTCCTATTTTAATACTTTTCTGCTCTCAATCCCTGGTTTTGGTAAAGTTTTGCTGTTCTGTGGGCCTACCCTTTATTTTTTAAATTGTTATTTAGGGGCCTACATTATGCATGTCGGAAACTACCTTGGACCGTCACTATTTAAGAGCGAATATTGACGTCATATATATAATATATATCAGTATTCAAACAAGATCCAAATAAATTATTCACCAGAAAATACTAGCGCTGTATAACAAAAGGTGAATAAAAAATAGTCTGATCCATCAACAATGTTTTACGCGAACGTTGTAGCATTTTATTACCACTGATTATATATGCGCAGTCTCCCCTGAACGGCATGGCCTATTATAGAAAAAGAAATATTTATTTTTTAGTGAACTTTAAAGAGATATTTTTGTTCTTGCTTTTTTTTCTGTTTTGTACCCTTTTTTTATTACTATGTACAATCTGCATCTCGGTAACTTTCCTTGGATCGCTATTTGAGAGAAAATATTCACATCATATAATTAGCAGGGTTCAAACGCGATCCAAATGGATTATACACCAGACAATACTAGCGCTGTATAACAAAGGGCGACGTAATTGAACATGGGGCGTCGAGAGCACCAAGGTCGAGATAAATCCCTCATCCATGAAAAGCAAAAGAGCTGTCAGTACCGACATGCAATACCGCGCTGTGGGCGCCGGTCTCGGGACATTTCATTTGTTGAAATCAAAGGAGGTGTGATCCCATTCGCGGATGGATGGCATTAATTCATTATGCCGACAATATTGTAATGAGAACAGTCATGAATCTAGAATATTACTCGCTCATTACCATGTATTAGCTCGCTCATTCCCTTTTAATAACTTGCTCTTATCCATGTATTGCAAGTTGTTAATTGCTTTCGCAACAACTCACAATACATGGTAAGGCATGCTGATGCCGTTGTTTAGATGGCAATAATCTTGAGATTTGGACGCATAGTGCCATTCTGCTTAGGATAGCAAAGAGCCGACTTATGTCCAACCAATAACAAAATACCACTACCATTTAGGTTAATACATGTAATCATGGGTGTCAAGTTAATACATATAAAAACATGTGCTTCTACAATACAATCTGTTAAAATGTCTCATTAATTTAGTAATACAGTACCACCATGACCACATTAATGTACAATCAACTAGCGACTAGGTTGAATAAGCCAAATAAAGAGCTCACATCATTTGCCAAAGGACTTGACCCCAGAAGTGATCGGCTGGTAATCGTGGTAAATTTTGGGTGCAGCATCGGATTATAAAACGGACGACAGCCGATGATCGGCCAGCTATCGTTAGGGTATGGTCTGAAATAGCCTACGTGTGGGCCTACTAGTACAATATGTGCTATTAAAATACAATGATTCTAGCTTAGGGGTTTTGTCAAGTTAAGAAAAATCAAAAAATCAGAGAAAAGCTCGGAAGTGGGTGGGTGAACTAAGCCCCAACTCATATTTTCTTTATTTTTGAAATGTTGTGTTTTTTATGTTGGGTTTTGTTGCTGTACATGTTTCTGAAACAAATAAAAAAAATGGACAGGGGGTGGGTAGGTGGGGTCTGGCTTATCCGAGATTTTCTCGGATTTTTCTATTTTTTTTAGTTTGACAAGACCCATTAACCACAACAGCGCTAAAATATTTTTGTATCTTCCATTCTAAATATTTTACTCTTTCAGTGCGGAGATGGCTTTAGTCGTCAGAATCTGATGCCTACAGACGGCAGATTCCGACGTTTAGAGTCGGTCTCCGCATTGAAACGGGTAATGCTTCCTGCAAGGTCAGTCAGTCATAGCAGATAGCGACACAGCCATGTATGTAAACTCTTATTGCTCATCAGATGCACGAATTACACATCACGACTACGATTCCTGCAGCAAATATGAGACCTTGATTCAATGTTGGCCCGCGATCTTCCATAAAATAATGAATGTCTTTTGTGTATTGGATTGCATGCGCTCAGCGGTCGTGAGCACGCAAAATCTCACATCTTTAATCACAGGATAACCAGATGCAGAAATATACATGCCAATGTACATGCCGAATACAGAGGTGTTTAAAAGTCTTGCTACATTCTCAGCGATTCGAAGTGAATTGTAACACCTGTTGTTGCATTCTGGCGGCATTCTAACAATGAGGATACATTGGTATAAACACATTTATTTCAACAGGATACATCCGTAACCAAATGAAATGAAATGAATCGGGCTTTAGGCCACCTTTGTGCACATATAGGCTAAACTGGGCCAGGAGAACCTCCTGAAGATGGTGAGATGATTGAGATGACACTGTCCTCCAGACACAGGATTCGAAATTCGAGCCCTGGCGGTCTGAGGCCGAGCACGCTACCTCTCGGTCACGGAGGCTCCCCACAATACTGACTTTTACACGTGGATGGGGAAGAAACATTTTTTTTGTTTCATTGAAAACGCCGGGACCGGGAACCGAACCCCGAACTCTGGCGTGAAAGGCAGCGGTGCTAACCACTACCCTAGGGCCCCCGCCCACATCCGTAACCATGCAGCAAGCACGGGAGGTTGAGCCAATGTTGTATTAATGCTTTCAGCGCGTGGACCGTTTTTAGACGTCATAATCTGACGTCCATGGACGTCAGATTATGACGTCTAAAGACCGTCCACGAACTGAAAGAATTAAACAAATTGTAATGACAGTAGATCCATAGTATCGGTATTCAAATGGAGCTGAAAGATCTAGTTACCCACCGGCACACGACGTTTATGCGACGTTGAATCAACGTCATTGACGTTGACTTAGCGTCGCAACAACGTCGTGCGCCCAGTGGCTGAGACATTTATGATGATTTTTAGTTTTAAAAAACATTTTATGTTTCATACAAAAATATTTCAGCGTTGTGAGATTTTATGTTGGTTCATCGTCTGCGACGTTGACCCATCGTTAACCCTACATTGGTTCAACAGCCTGTGTTTCCCATCTTCATCTATCCAGTTGTCTGCTACCAGTGATCTGACTGTCAGACCTGATGGGGCAAGGTGGGTGTTTCCTGGGTAGCCATTTTTATGGCCGTCACAAACATGTTGGTCAATCTGAAACCTTTACAGGTGCATTCGAATTTGAGAAAATCGAATCTAGACATATTATAAATCTCGAAACATTTTAGTTTGAACTGATCGGGAGGTTGTGTGCTCGACCACAGACGGCCAGGGAATGAATTTTGATTCCAGCGTTTGGAGGGCAGTGTCATCTGATGTATCTCACCATCCTCAGGAGGTTATCATGGCCGGCTTTAGAATACATGGGCAAAAAGTGGGTTTTCATTCATTCATTCATTCATTCATTCATTCATTCATTCATTCATTCATTCATTCATTTATCCATTTATTCATTTATTAATTAATTAAATAATTAATTAATTAATTAATTAATTAAATAATTAATTTATTAATTTATTAATTTATTTATTCATTTATTCATTCATTCATTCATTCATTCATTCATTCATTCATTCATTCATTCATTCATTCATTCATTCAATTATTCATTCATTTATTCATTCATTCATTCATTCATCCATTTATTCATTCATTCATTTATTCATTCATTCATTCATTCATTCATTCATTCATTCATTCATTCATTCATTCATTCATTCATTCATTCATTCATTCATTCATTCATTCATTTATTCATTCATTCATTCATTCATTCATTTATGTATTCATTCATTCATTCATTCCTTCATTCCTTCATTCATTCATTCATTCATTCATTCATTCATTCATTCATTCATTCATTCATTCATTCATTCATTTATTCATTTATTCATTCATTCATTCATTCATTCATTCATTCATTCATTCATTCATGTATTTGTTTATTCATTTATGTATTTATTCATTTATTCATTCATTTATTTATTCATTTATTTATTCATTCATTTATTCAATAATTCATTCGTTCATTCATTCATTCATTCATTCATTCATTCATTCATTCATTCATTCATTCATTCATTCATTCATTCATTTATTCATTCACTAGTTCGTTCGTTCGCTCGTTCGTTCGTTCGTTCGTTCGCTCGTTCGCTCGTTCGTTTGTTCGTTCGTTCGTTCGTTCGTTCGTTTATTCATTCATTCATTCATTCATTCATTCATTCATTCATTCATTCATTCATTCGTTTATTTATCTTTACATAGCTGTGTATCACAAACGTCAAATAATTATTATCTTGACGCAGAAACAGCTGTTTCCAGCCAATTTAAAATCCAATTTCGCGCTGCAATAATTTTAATTATTGTAATTATGGTAGCGGTATTTAACATGTTTTTATTCTAATCACAAGTCGTTTATTAAAAATATTATTATAATATGCGAGTTCTATTTTTTGCGCACATTCATGAGAATATATCATGGAGGATTTCAATGTGACAGACAAACCTGGCGTAATGAAATGTAATGTACTCAACAAACACGCTGTTCCGTTGTTGCTTAAATGTTTGACCAGCGTCGCATGTGATGACCCAACATTGGGTGATCACATGGGTGAAAACACGGTGTTAGCTGCATTGGTAGATGTGATTAGAAGGACTACTTTTCATTCTAATAAAGCGCTGGTGCGAAAATCAAAATCACGCTGACATTTCAATTCCTAACCTTTTAATTGTATCCACAAAGTGATATTTAAATCAAAAAACAAGCTTTATTCATTAATGATTAAATAATTAAATTAATTAATTATTTGAATAATTCATTCATTCATTCATTCATTTATTTATTTATTTATATATTTAATTATTTATTTATTCATTTATTCATTTATTCATTTATTCAATCATTAATTCATCCATCCATCCATCCATCCATCCATCCATCCATCCATCCATCCATCCATCCATCCATCCATCCATCCATCCATCCATCCATCCATCCATCCATCCATCCATCCATCCATCCATCCATCCATCCATCCATCCATCCATCCATCCATCCATCCATCCATCCATCCATCCATCCATCCATCCATCCATTTATTTATTTATTTATTTATTTATTTATTTATTTATTTATTTATTTATTTATTTATTTATTTATTTATTTATTTATTTATTTATTTATTCATTCATTCATTCATTCATTCATTTATTCATTCATTCATTCATTCATTCATTCATTCATTCAATCATTCATTCATTCATTTATTTATTTATTTATTTATTCATTCATTCATTCATTCATTCATTCATTCATTCATTCATTCATTCATTTATTTATTCATTTATTTATTCATTCATTCATTCATTCATTCATTCATTCATTCATTCATTCATTCATTCATTCATTCATTCATTCATTCATTCGTACATTCGTTCATTTATCTGTACGTCAAATGATTATTATCTTAACGCAGAAACAGCTGTTTCCAGCCAATGTAAAATCCAATTTCGCGCTGCAATAATTTTAATTGTTGTAATTATGGTAGCGGTATTTAACATGTTTTTATTATAATCACAAGTCGTTTATTAAAAATAATATGCGAGTGCTATTTTTTGCGCACATTCATGAGAATATATATATTTATATATAAATAATATGCGAGTGCTATTTTTTGCGCACATTCATGAGAATATATATTTATTTATTTATTTCTCAATAATTAATTAATTAATTAATTAATTAATTAATTAATTAATTAATTAATTAATTAATTAATTAATTAATTAATTAATTAATTAATTAATTAATTAATTAATTAATTAATTAATTAATTAATTAATTAATTAATTAATTAATTAATTAATTAATTAATTAATTAATTAATTAATTAATTAATTAATTAATTAATTCATTCATTCATTCATTCATTCATCCATCCATCCATCCATCCATCCATCCATCTGTTCTTTCATTCGTTCGTTCGTTCGTTCGTTCGTTCGTTCGTTCGTTCGTTCGTTCGTTCGTTCGTTCGTTCGTTCGTTCGTTCGTTCGTTCGTTCGTTCGTTCGTTCGTTCGTTCGTTCGTTCGTTCGTTCGTTTGTTCGTTCGTTCGTTTGTTCGCTCGCTCGCTCGTTCGCTCGTTCGTTCGTTCGTTCGTTCGTTCGTTCGTTCGTTCGTTCGTTCGTTCGTTCGTTCGTTCGTTCGTTCGTTCGCTATTTATTCATTAATTCATTTATTCATTCATTCATTCATGTATCTGCCCATCGCTGTGTATCATGGCCGTCAAATAATCATTATCTTGACGGAGAAACAGCTGTTTCCAGCCAATTTTAAATCATATTTTGCGCTGCGCCTCGTACATTCGGATCTACGAATCTATCGAATTTCGTTCTTTCTCTTTGACGTATAGCCGACTGGTAATCAGGTAATGGGATGGTACTTTGGTGGGGTACACTATCTGCTGATGGTTGGTCTGTTCCGTGGAATGTCTGTCAGAAATATTCAGCATTTCAGGAAGTCCCCTGATAATGGCTTGTTTAATGAGAATAGACATTTCATTATCCCGCTAACGATTATTTTAATTAAACAAATTTCATGATCGATAACTGCCTATAATGTTCATTTTTAATTAAAAATCAATGTCATCACTCGCAGCACGGTTAACCTCTGAATCACCAATTATTCACGTTAATATGAACATAACGAGCTACAATAATAACATTTTACGTCAGCTAAAGCATCTCACTGATCCATATGAATTCATTCCAATTTATTTACGCATCGTACTCGCCGTTTGCGTTGGACGCTAAGACATTCATGTGGATATTTGGGGTTCGTTGACCGACAGTGTTGAAAATTCGTGACCGCCGGTCATTTCGGTCATCACTGGTAAATATGCTGAGCATCGTGTTATTTAGATGACACTAGAATTTAAGAAATATATTAATTTGCGTGATAAATTCCCAGTTTATCAAATCATTTAATTTGATAGATGTCTATTTCATTAAAAATTATTTAAAAAATCATTAACCCGTAAAGAGCTGAATTAATTTTGTATAAATCCGGGAGGCCAAAGGGTTAATTTTTATTTGAAATCATCATAAATGTCTTAGTCAGCTCTTTCCGATTAATTTGAATACCTATGTTATGGGTCTACGCCATTAGAAATATTTTACTCTTACAGTGCGGAGATAGACTTTAGTCGTCAAAATCTGACGTCTGCAGACGTCAGATTTTGACGACTAAAGTCTATCTCCTTATATCACTGTAAGGGTTGTTTTGGCGCTGGAAGCTGCGTGAGCTAAATGAAGGAGAAAATTCAGCAGTAAACTGAAAAATGCCGTAAAATCGAGTAAGGATTGCTAATGCTATGTTAATACAAAACACTTAAACTGTCCATATTTCACTCCACTCGAGTGTTAATGATATACATATTGTGATGTATATAGATTGACAATGTATTAATGACAGAGTAGCCCGGACTTGATCTTTTCAGTAATATACAGGAAATCCTGTTATCCCTTAAAGCGCTGAAATAGTTTGTAGAGACCATAGAAAACAAGGTTTTTTCAACCTAATGTTTTACTTAGCTCTTTATGTTCCATTTGAATACCTATGCTATGGGTCTATGACCATTAAAAATATTTTTATTCTCACAGTGTATCGACTTTAGTGTGATCGACTTTAGACGGCAGAATCTGATGTCTACAGACGGCAAATTCTGACGTCTAAAGTCGATCCCCGCGCTGTGAGATTTAAGATTAACAGATGTTTTTTTTACACAACAAAATATTTACTGAAATGAATTAATTGTGCATGTGCACGTAAAGAAATAACTCCATTGTATAGTTATGTCAATATATAGGCTTTCGAAAAAATGACCATACAAACCCAGAAGCCCCCATAAAGTAAGAAAGAGTCTGGTATTCTACCCCCGACCAATTGAATAGTGGCTCAGCCTGTCAATCACCGCCGTCATTCAGTTGTTATTTAAATTAGATGTAGAATACACTACTACAGTTTAGTATACATGAGTGCATTAGTAACGTCCCAATGGTGTCGTTATTTAGATGTTATCCCCGGGAACAAAGCTCGCTTGACACGTGTTCTCAATGATGGCCAACTATCGGCCACGTTTGTCCCACATTCACCCTGACTTTTTGCATATCCTGGTGCTCGTCGGTGATTAACCCTTTCAGTGCGGGGATCGAGTTTAGACGTCAGAATCTGACGTCTAAAGTCGATCCCCAGACTAAAGAGTACACTATTTATACTGACCATAGACTGATAACAGTAGGCTTCCAAACTAGGCGATGGGCTACATATGGCTACCATGCACCCCCCCCCCCACATCTCAACGAAACTAAGTTTTCTAGGAGCCCTGGGATATACTTAACACGAAATCGAATGTTAACATTGAAAATATAGGGATGCAAACCCTATTTTGATGACTTATATAGAGGTACCCTAAAAATGCTATTAACAACGTCGCGCAGTTTTGTATAAGGGAGTAGGGTTACTTGAATGTATGTTATTTTTGTTCTAGTAAACCGATCTGCAACTGTTATATATCATAAGCGGTATTTGAATTCCACTTCGTATGGAAATTATTGCTATATATCAATTATTTATTGCTCCATGTATGCCTAAAATAATTTAAATTGAGATATAAGCGAAATACACGACAAAAAACACCGTTGGGAAACACCATTTCATCAAACGTTTTTTATATGTATCCACATTTGGGTTTTTCAATCCAGATATGCTTATAAATAAGCCTGGATATGCGCTTTTAAATTTCACACAATTTTGGTGAGAGACATATACAAAATTGCCGCCATCTGTTTTTTGAACAATAAGAGATTTTGTGCATTTTGCCTGTAACAATTGATTTTTTTCACCCGACTCTGCATCGAAATAATGGACATCAATCAAAATTAGAGCTATATTAACAAAAACTTATATTATATGAAAAATGACCAAATACAAAATGACCGCCACTATTTTCTAAAAAAAAAAAATAAGTAATTTTATGCATTTTGCCTGTAATAATTGATTTTTTCACTTGACTCCGCTTTGAAATAATGGACATCAATCAAAATTAGGGCTATGCTTAATAAAAACCTATTATATGGAAAATGACAAAAATACAAAATGGCTGCCGTCTGTTTGAAAAAGTGTATAATATATCGACAAAAAAACATATTAAAAAATATACCAACATCTTTGAAAGTCAAGGGCTTTAACGTAGATTCAGAATATTTTATTTCTGCCAAATACGACATGTACAACAAAGCACTAAGTTTGTATTTTATCCCTCCATTTGAACAATTTCCAACATTTTTTTAGTGAATGCAAGCAAGAATACAAGCGGGCGCGGTGATGGCCATCAATTCTAGTGCTGCATCTGCTTTCAGACAGCTTTGGACAAATCCCCCTACTTTTGCCTTTGGGAAAATTGTTCCCCACAGTAATTTTAAAACGGGGGCTGAGCAATCTACTCTTTAAAAAGTCATCTAAAATAGTATGAAATATGCCATTATGCAGAGTAGGTCAGGGGACTCTATGTAGCCTCAACCTCTTTACCATGACCCCCACCCTGGGCCCCATGGATTTCTAGTACCCCATGCAACTCCCACAATCACTTTCTAATTTTAGTAGCTCATGTATTAATGATGATGAATTGGTTGATTAAAAATGCCTTGCTCTCTAATTAACTCGCTGAAGTCCACACATTTAATTAATTGTGGCAGAAATAACGTTTTGCTGTTGACAAATGAATTATGACAGAAGTTTTGCCATGAAATTTTATAAATATATCAAAATATAGCCATAGCACATTTCTTGTGAGGTATTATATCATATTGTATTAACAATATGGTTGTCAAATTCATTAATAATTAAAGCGCTGATTTTTTTTTTACATATGAACCAAGAGACCTAGTGTTTTTTTTAATTTGAAATCATCTTAAATGTCTTAGTTAGCTGTTTTCGTTTCATTCGAATACATACCTACATGTAGCCTATGCTATGGGTCTACGGCCATTATCAATATTTTACACTTTCAGTGCGGGGAGCAACCGTATACGTCATAAGCTGACGTTCAACCCTTTCAGGCCTGAATTTATCATTGCCATCTTCATCTACTACAAGCCGCGAATTGCTGTCGCAATTCTCGACTTGTAGTGGATGAAGATGACTTGTAGTGGGTAGGAAATTGAAGACAATTGCCATGCATTTGTAAACCAGTTTCATGGAAATTTTCATTCTAAAACCCCTAGTTGGAGGAAAATTAGTTCTGTTTTCAGGGATGTAAAATGATGCTTTAATGCATCGTGAGGGCTTAAAGGGTTAAAGACGGTCCACGTGCTGAAAGGGTGAAAGCACTAATTGCGACTATTGTCGTTTTTATTCAATTTTATTATCATATTCAATCAAAGTTATTGGGAATGGATTGAGTGTTTGAATATCAAGATTTGGAAATGTTGGCTCTCAAATATACGAATATGAATAATTTTCACTCAATTCAAGTTGTGTGTCGCAGTAGCAAGACACAACCTCAAGTGGGTGAAAATTTAAATTATTTAATTCAGCACCTTAATGGTTAATCTACGCCCCCCTCCCCCAAACACTGCGCCGCAATATTCAGTAAACATGGCCCCACTACCCAGCTAACACAAAACATTTGTATACCATTTGTACAATGTTGGCCCAAGGTCGTAGACGTTGGGCCGACGTTGTACAAATGTTATACAAATGTTTTTTTGTTTGCTGGGTAAGAGCAGCACGGCGCGTGAAAATCTTGTTTTTTTGGGATGCTGAATATGCATGGAGGGATTTTTTTACGACACGTGACTCTTCTGGCTATTGTGACTGGTCACAGAGCAACGCCGAAAAAATCAGCGAGGCGCAGCGCGGTGCAGTCTGCAGTTTAGCCACTGCAATGATAAACGGTACAGTTCATCTCTTTTAAGGCGCCGCGCTGAGCGGCGTTTCGGCCGTAGTATAAATAAGTTAACTAAACAAACATTAGGTCAATGTCTTTTGCTTGTGCATTAACGTGTGTGACCTTGACATTTCTGACTCCACTGTACCCGATGACCCCGTAGCCGTGTAACAAAAATGAGACCACACTCATTGCAGCAATACCTCAAGTAGTTTCCATTCTCAGCAAATCCGGAATAAATGTCATAATTTACAACTGGCTCAGCAAACACGAGACGCTGTCCCAATGCTAGGCTAATATTGGCCCACCGTCTACGATGCTGGTACAACATTACCTCAGCGTATGGTCAACGCGTCTTGTGTTTGCTGAGCAGCTGTTGACAAATATGACTGTGAATACATACAACGCTGAAATATTTTGTATCAACTATGGAGACCAAAGGGCTTTTCTCAATTTGAAATCATCGTAAATGTCTTAGTTGGCTCTTTCTTCTTCATTTGAATACCTATGTCATGGGTCTACGGCTAATAGAAATATTATTTTTCAGTGTGGGGATCATCTTTATGCGTCAAAAGCTGATGTCGGATTATGACGTATAAAGACTGTCCCCGCCCTAAAAGAGTTAAACACAGTTGTTTCTTGATCTATTGTCATGAAGGGCGGGGGGGGGGGGGGGCTAGGGTAGTGGTTAGCACCACAGCCTTTCACGCTAGAGTTCGGGGCTCGTTTCCGGGTCTCGGTGGCTTGAAAAAAAACAAAAATGTTTCTTTCCCATCCACTCGTAAAACTCAGTATTGTGGGGAGTCTCCCTGACCGAGAGGTAGCGTGCTCGGCCTCAGACCTCCAGGGTTTGAATTTCGAATCCTGTGTCTGGAGGGCAGTGTCACCTCACTCATCTCACCATCCTCAGGAGGTTTTCCTGATCCAATTTAGCCTGTATGTGCACAAAAGTGGCCTAAGTTCATTCCATATTTTTATTGTCATGAACATTGTATGAATCCAGTTAAAATTTGGCCTTACATGAAACTTGCAATGCACAGCATGTGCATTCATTCTGTTCTGATCTGATCGTCGGTATCAGTTTCATTCAAATACATCTGCCAAGTTCCGTATTCTCGTACAAGTTACAATATATCGTAGGCTTCAGATTGGTTCACGGATTCCAGATTCACCAGCATCAGTGGATTTAATAGCGGGATTGTTGCCAACAAACTCTCATACAGGGTCACATGGACAAGATCATCTAATCACCTCTTTATTAAAGCACTTACATCACGGTCATAACATTCTAACAGACAATAGTCAGTCATTACTGCATGGTGGTTCGCGCATCTCTCCTCAAGCTCTCCAGCTCTATTATAGTGGCAACGCCGGCACAACGCCGTCCCAGTGCGACTCAACTGTGACACAACGCACCCCAATGTTCGCTTAACATTGGTATTGCTGGACCAACGTTGGAGCAACTAATACATAAAAAGTTGTTTAATAACTGTTATCCGTTATGCATTCAGCCAACATAACACATTACTTAACTCAATTAATCTAGCTGTATTCTGAAACTATCATTACTGTTACTCAGGTCAATAGTTTACAATATGTTTAGAAGATGAGCATTATTCTGTCCGCGTGGCATCGCTGTGAAATGTCAGACATCTCTAACAATCCTAAGCTGGGGTCAAAGGCCTGGTGCCCCAGCCTCAGGAATAGCCAAGTGACAGCAGTGAGCCATCACGTGCGTGTGTGCGGGGGGGGGGGGATGTAAGGCACTACTTAGTCTAAATATAGTCGGTTTTGGAGGACAGTGACCATGCATTAAAAAAACGGATTTATAGTTAAAAATATTCTGATTTTCAAGAATATTGCTATTATATACCACTTATACTAAAGCGACAAAATCAGGCTGAAATCATAAAAAAATCGGTAATTTTATTTCTTAATATGACCATGTGATGTAAACATGTCCATAGACTAGAACTGCAGAAGTTTTTTTAAGTTGTGTGTTGCACATTCACCAGTTAAGCGAGATATAGATGTTTTATTTCGGACATGCATGACAAAAATAAAACAATTCATGGAATCATATCTCTGCCAGAGAAAAATGTCTATCTCAAATTGAAAAAACGTTTTAAAAATTATGCAAGCTATCAGGGATTCTGCAGCCTGATGAAGTTTTAGCAGGACTTCTTTAAGCTTTTTTTTCGGGTGGTGGGGGAATGAGGAGAGTTGGTCTAAGTGTATCATCATTCCTGCAAAGTGGCATAATGTTACTATAAAATGAAGCGTGTGTGCGTGAGAGAGAGGGGGGGGGGGTATTTTGCACAGCTAATCTGTCCAGAGGGAACCATTGCTTTCAAGAACAGGGCAGATACACTATGTACACTGTACCGGTATTTTGAACCAATACTGTAACTAGATCACACTGATCATGTCTAAAACATTATATCTATCAACAGAATGACGACTCTAATACTGTGAATAGTCCTTAGATATAATAGATTTAGCTTTTATCTATCATTTTCATGTGGTTTTGACTGAGAAATTCATTTGTCATATTATTTATATCACCTTCAAAGTCAATGTCAAGGTCAAGTATGCGAAAATATCATTTTTTAAAAATTAAGCTGAGAACATGTGTATGTATCTTTTTCATAGGATTTTGACTGGAAAATCCGTTTGTGTTATTTTTTTCAGAATTTTTGGAGTAATTTTAAGGGCGAAAGGTCAATTCCAAGGTCAAAAATATAAAATATGATTTCTAAGAAAGACAAATAGGAAGTAGTGTCTTTTTCGTGTGATTTTGACTGAATGATCCATTTCTGGTAGGCTACTATTTTGCTGATTAAAGACCATCTTCAACGTTAAAATATAATGTTTAACAAATAAAGCTAGGAACCTGTGCTATGACTTTTTTCGTGGGACTTGGACTGAAAAATACATTTCTTCTAATATTTTGGTAATTGTAGTTCATTTTGAAGGTCAATTTCGATGAGAATGTGTTAAAGGGCAACAAGAAGGGGTTAAAGGACAATGAGGAGGCATTAAAGGGCAATGAGGAGAAATATTAAAGGGCAATGAGGAGGCATTGAAAGGCGATGATGAGGTGTTGTGTAATAGAATGATCACTAAAGCAAAATAAAATATTAGGCTGATGTTATTTCAGACAATTCAAGACCCGATCCCAGGTGTGTTTGAAGGGGGGGGGGGGGTAGAATGTTAGATTGCTGGGGTATTTTTGAAATAAGTGCTTGTGAATACTGTTTGTGAATTAATATTTGACATCGAGCGAATGGGAAACTCAGGTTAGGGTGGTCTGGGGGCATTCCCCCAGAATTTGTTGGAATTTGCAAATTGGTGCAATATGGTGGATTCTGGAGGATGTTTCTGGGGTAAATTACCAGTCGGCTATACTTCTAGATAAACACCATCCCTCCCCATCCTAATACCCGGTCAGTGACCTTGTGCGCCCACGTGACATATTCATATTGCAGTCCTTCGAAAATATTGTTGTTCCTTTAAGAAAATGAGTGGCTGCATTGGTAGATGTGATTAGAAGGACTACTTTTTATTCTAATAAAGCGCTGGTGCGAAAATCAAAATCAAGCAGACATTTCAATTACTAACCTTCTAATTGTATCCACAAAGTCATATTTAAATCAACAAACATGTTTTATTAATTAATAAATAAATTAATTAATTAATTAAATGATATATTAAATAGTAAAATTAATAAATTAATTAATAAAAAAATAAGTAAATAAATAAATACATATTTATTAATTTATTCCACTATTTATCAATTTCTCCACATATTAGCCCAAACGATCCACCCTGTTATCCATACAAATATGCAAATGTGTTTGCAATGATAAATGAAGCTATTAAACAAACGACGGGTCCTTGCACTTAATCATGTAAATAGAGTGCTGTGTTATTATTGTGCTATTATTGTAACTTGATATGACTAGAATTTGCTAATTGTAATTTGTATTTAGTACGTGCTGATTTAAAAAGCTTTCTAAGTATACAGAATTTAATACTAAATATTTAAACACGTATATCAACTTACCTTACAATGTATATCGGAGTGCAGTAAAACATGCAATAAAACGTTGAACCTTTGTAGAAACAGTTTTATAAACGCTCACAACGGTCTCTAAGTCTGTAATTATTTTCATTCATATTGCAGTCCTTCGAAAATATTTTTGTTCCATTAAGAAAATGAGTGGCTGTATGTCACGTGGGCGCACTATGACCGGGTGTTAGGATGGGGAGGAATAGTGTCCATCTAGAAGTACAGCCGACTGGTAATGGGAGGGTACTGTGGTGGCGTGCACTGTCCACTGATGCTTTGTCTGTTCCGTGGAATGTTCATCAGAAATGTTCCGCGTTTAAGGTAGTCCCATGATAATTGCTTGTTTAATGAGAATAAACATCTCATTATCCCGTTAACGATAATTTTAATTACACAATGTTCATGACCGATAACTGCCTACAATTCATTTTCAATTAAGAATTCAATGTCATCAATTGCAGCTCGGTTAACCTCTGAATCACCAATTATTCCTGGTAATATGAACATAAAGAGCTGCAAAATAACATTTTAGGTCAGGTAAGGCATTTCACTGATCCATATGAATTCATTCCAATTTGTTTACAAATCGTATTTGCCGTTTACGTTGAATGCTAACAAATTAATGTCGACTTTATTGAATGAACATTAATGTATTAATACACAATATGATTTGTTTTTTACTTCAGTTTCTATCAATAATATTCAGCAACTTCAAAATGGTTTTATTATCAAACAAAAATGCAAAAAAACACCCAAGTATGACACAATTAATGTTTCTTTAGTAAAAATGACGGCCATCTTGGATTTATGCCAATTGTGAAAAATGTTCAAGCACGCCAATCTGGCATAAGAGGGAAATAACATCTGTGGACCCTAAGGAAGCCAAAAAGTACTATAAAACCTCAGAAAACCAACCATTTCCGTGTTAGATCAGCTTTCTACGACTTTTTCTGTTGTTAACGATTTGTATTTATATTTTGAGGGTAGGTGTCTTCAAACTGAAATTTCACCAATAACGCAACCAGTGACATCTTCACAGCAGGCATAGCTGGAAAGAGCGGAAATTTTACTAGTAGATAGGCTATTTTTTATCCATGTACATGAATGAGCATTAAAAACGAAATTTTGCCCCTCCAGCTGCACGCCTATGAAGGAGCTACTACTTTATAGCGCTATCACAACTTCTGGTGGGTATAATTTCTAACCAAAAAAATACAAATGTTCATCTAAAACTCATTTCATTCCCAATAACTATGATTTAAAATCTTAATGACATGAAATAAAATGAATCGGGCATTAGGCCACCTTTGTGCACATACAGGCTAAACTGGGCCAGGAGAACCTCCTGAAGATGGTGAGATGAATGAGATGACACTGTCCTCCAGACACAGGATTCGAAATTCGAGCACTGGCGGTCTGAGTCCGAGCTTGCTACCTCTCGGTCACGGAGGCTCCCCACAATACTGAGTTTTACACGTGGATGGGGAAGAAACATTTTTGTTTCTTTCACACCGCCGAGACCGGGAGCCGAACCCCGACCTCTAGCGTGAAAGGCAGCGGTGCTAACCACTACCCTAGGGCCCCCGCCCAACCTCTTGATAAAACAAATTAAAATGATCATAACTAATTAAGTTGATCAATGTTACGATTGTACACTGGTATGGTATTACAGAATGTCGCCCAATGTTGGCTGGAGAATGGGTTTATTCCTGACTTCGTTTGTATTATGTTTTATTAGCATGATTACCATTTTTAGGCACTATTATTGGGTATGGCATGAGTGTTTGGTCTCAAATTAAATAAATATGAGAAGTGCCGACCTGCAGACCTGCCTACCAGGTGTAGAAGAAGGCAGGCAGATGAGAAGTTCCGACCTGCAGACATGCCTACCAGGTATAGAAGAAGGCAGGCAGATGAAAAGTGCCGACCTGCAAACATGCCTACCAGGTGTAGAAGAAGGCAGACAGATGAGAAGTGCCGACCTGCAGACATGCCTACCACGTGTAGAAGAAGGCAGCAGATGAAAAGTGCCGACCTGCTCACTAGGTGTAGAAGAAGGCTGACAGAAGTGCCGGCTTGCCGACCTGCCTACCAGGTGTTGAAGAAGTGCAGGTGTAGAAAAGCAGTGCCATCCTGCCTACTAGGTGTATAAGAAGGCAGGCAGATGAGAATTGCCGACCTGCCTAATTAGTGTAGAAGAAGGCAGGCATAATTATGAGAAATGTCGGCTTGCTGACCTGCCTACTAGATGTAGAAGAAGTGCAGGTGTAGAAGAGAAGTGTCAACCTGCCGATCTGCCTAAATTTTTATAAAATAAAAATAGAGAAGATTTAACTGTCGAGCAGGTTTAAAAGTAGGCTTCTGCGAGAAGTGCAGGCCCACCGACCTGCCTACCATGTGTAGAAGAAGGCAGGCAGATGAGAAGTGGCGACCTGTCGACATGCCTACCAGGTGTAGACGAACGCTGGCAGATTAAAAGTGCCGATCTACCTTCTAAGTGTAAAAGAAGGCAGGCAGATGACAAGTGCCGGTTTGCCGACCTGTCTACCAGGTGCATAAATGAAATGAATGGGGTTTTAGGCCACCTATGTGCACTTGTAGGCTAAACTGGGCCGTGAGAACCTCCAGAGGATGGTGAGAAAAATGAAAAAAATGAGACTGCCCTACAGACATAGATCTAAAAGAAGGTAGTGAGATGAGTAGAGAAGAGCCAAACTGCCGACCTGCCGACCTGCCTACCAGATGTAGAAGAAGGAGGGCGGATGAAAAGTGCCGGCTTGCCGACCTGCCAACCAGGTGTAGAAGGAGGCAGTCAATTGAGAAGAGAAGTGCCGACCTGCCGACCTGCCAACCAGGTGTAGAAGAAGGCAGTCAATTGAGAAGAGAAGTGCCGACCTGCCGACCTGCCTACCAGATGTAGAAGAAGGGTGGCAGATCAAAAGTGCAGGCCTGTCCACTTGGGCAGGGGTCCTGATGTAGTGGTTAACGCAGCGTGATTGTCGTGCCGGAGCTGTGGCATTTATCTCGACACATGATAGGCCTATGTTTTAAGTGTTGTAGGGGGTGCTTCCGTCACCGAGTGGTAGTGTGATCAACCTCAAACCACCAGGTTTTGAATATGTAGATTGCCCACCTGCCTACCAGGTGTAGAAGACGGCAGGCAGATGAGAACTGCCGACCTGCCTACTAAGTGTGGAAATAGGCTGACAGATGAGAAGTGCCGACCTGCCTACCAGATGTAGAAATAGGCAGTCATATGAGAAGTGCAGACCTGTCCACTTGGGCGGGAGCTCTGATGTAATGATTAACGCAGCGTGTTTTTCGTGCCGGAGCTGTGGTATCCACTTTTTTAGAAAATTAAGTTTCTATCCCGACAAATATTATAGAATATGTAGAATATGTAGAAATAGGCTGACAGAAAAGAAGTGCCGGCTTGCCGACATGCCAAACAGAGCTAAAAGAACGTAGTCAGATGAGAAGAGAAGTGCCAACCTGCCGACCTGCCTACCAGATGTAGAAGGAGGCAGGCAGGGGAGAAGTGCCAACCTGCCGACATGCCGACCTGCCTACCAGATGTGGAGGAAGACTGGTAGATGAGAATAGAAGTACCAACCTGCCGACCTGCCTACCAGATGTAGAAGCAGGCTGGCAGATGAGAAGAGAAGTGCCAACCTGCCGACCTGCCTACGAGATGAAGAAGGCTGGCAAATGAGAAGAGAAGTGCCAACCTGCCGACTTGCCGACCTGCTTACCAGATATAAAAGAAGGTGGTGAGATGAAAAGAAAAGTGCCAACCTGCCGACTTTCCGACCTGCCTACCAGATGTAGAAGAAGGCTGGCAGATGATAAGTGCCGGCTTGCCGACCTGCCAACCAGATATAAAAGAAGGTAGTGAGATGAGAAGAAAAGTGCCAATCTGCCGACTTGCCGACCTGCTTACCAGATGTAGAAGAAGGCTGGCAGATGAAATGTGCCGGCTTACCGACCTGCCAACCGGATATAAAATAAGGTAGTGAGATGAGAAGAGAAGTGCCAACCTGCCGACCTGCCTACCAGATGTAGAAGAAGGCTGTCAGATGAAAAGTGCCGGCTTGCCTACCTGCCAACCAGGTGTAGAAGGAGGCAGTCAATTGAGAAGAGAAGTGCTGACCTGTCGACCTGCCAACCAGGTGTACTAAAAGGCAGTCAATCGAGAAGAGAAGTGCCGACCTGCCGACCTGCCTATCAGATGTAGAAGAAGGGTGGCAGATCAAAAGTGCAGGCCTGTCCACTTGGGCAGGGGTCCTGATGTAGTGGTTAACGCAGCGTGATTGTCGTGCCGGAGCTGTGGCATCTATCTCGACATATGATAGGCCTATATTTTAAGTGTTGTAGGGGGTGCTTCCGTGACCGAGTGGTAGTGTGATCAACCTCAAACCACCAGGTTTTGAATATGTAGATTGCCCACCTGCCTACCAGGTGTAGAAGAAGGCAGGCAGATGAGAACTGCCGACCTGCCTACTAAGTGTGGAAATAGGCTGACAGATGAGAAGTGCCGACCTGCCTACCAGATGTAGAAATAGGCAGTCATATGAGAAGTGCAGACCTGTCCACTTAGGCGGGAGCTCTGATGTAATGATTAACGCAGCGTGTTTTTCGTGCCGGAGCTGTGGTATCCACTTTTTAGAAAATCAAGTTTCTATCCCGACAAATATTATAGTTTAAGTATTTAAGGTGGCGCTTCTGTGACTGAGTGGAAGTGTGATCAACCTCAGACCACCAGGTTTTGAATATGTAGAAATAGGCTGACAGAAGAGAAGTGCCGGCTTGCCGACATGCCAAACAGAGCTAAAAGAACGTAGTCAGATGAGAAGAGGAAGGAAGACTGGAGGAAGACTGGTAGATGAGAATAGAAGTACCAACCTGCCGACCTGCCTACCAGATGTAGAAGAAGGCTGGCAGATGAGAAGAGAAGTGCCAACCTGCCGACCTGCCTACGAGATGAAGAAGGCTGGCAGATGAGAAGAGAAGTGCCAACCTGCCGACCTGCCTACCACATGAAGAAGAAGGCAGTCAATTGGGAAGAGAAGTGCCGGCCTGCCCACCAGATGTAGAAGAATGCAGTAATATAAGAAGAGAAGTGCCGACCTGCCGACCTGCCTACCACATGTAGAAGAAGGCA
>OZ024918.1:54417219-54548168 GCA_964017125.1 Flabesymbios commensalis | reverse complement strand
CAATTGCCTTTACCCTGGCTTATTTGTTCAAATTTGTTGTGTTAAATGAAAAAAAAACACACAAAATATTTGTTAACCTCTCCACTCCATGTGCCCAACCTGTCGGAATATTTTCAAATTGGCATTGATCATTGCCCTTCCTGACTTACCCTCGCATTCGAAAGAAAAACAAAATTTCTTGACCCCCTACTTTTTTGTTCAAAATTGTTTTGACTCCGCCGCCTGTCCCCTGGCAAAATGAATCAAGTTGGCCTTGACCATACCCACCCCCCCCCCCCACCACCTCCCCGCCTGTAAAGAAATGTTATCCAGAGAGGCTACTGCGTTAAATGCAAAAAACAACTTAAAATAAATATTTGTTAATATACGGACGGACGGACAACCCGACAACATAATGCCTTCGGCCGCAGGCGAACGGAGACATAAAAATGATTTCCACATGGTAACAAAGTTTTACCACTAAACCTATTTCTAGAGCACATTAAAGTTTCTGCCACCAGGCTATTAGTATTAGTAAATGTAGATACTTCTGCTACTTTGGACAATATATAATATTCAGTTTTGTTCTGCGATAAAATATGTGATTAAACACCAAATAAAATTACATCTCATTCAATTCCTAAACATGACAGTATACGACAGAACAATGTTTTGTGATAAAGTGCCACAGGTTTACAAACAAGAAATTACAACGCTTTGTGAAGCATATACTGTGAAGGCGTGGACTCGAGAAAAAAAAACTATGTAAGGCCATTCTAAGTAGTAACACTATGCCTGCCTGTCTCTATTGTCTTTACCAAACTGACATAGCTGATAATACTACCTTCTCTGTCTAATTGTTCATCGTGCAATTTTGATTTGAGATGAAAATAGTTCAATAGCCTATAGTATGGGTGGTATTTTCCATGCACCACCACAAATCTAGAACCTTCTCCATCTGCTGTTTATTTCTGGTACTGTGTAATTAAACGTTGGTACCCAATGGACCATGTAATTAGGTATATTGTTTTTATTTTCATGTATCTTATATATTTGTCATCGAAAATAAAGATACGATTCATTTTATCTTACCATTCAACAATCATCTTTGACGTGACGTTAATACTGCACAATCACGTTTTCTAACAACGAATTTGCATGATAGAGAGACTGTTGTTATGATGCAGGTACCAGAGATTGTTCATGAACCAAAGCTGCTGGTACCTACACAGCGTTCACCCGATGTTGTTTTCGTATCGGGCTAACGCTGCAAGTGATGGTATAGCATCGCGCAAACATTGATTCAACGCATCGTGTATGCCGGTAGCGAGTGGACACCTGTTGCATAATTAGGTCTGCCAGTGAGTAAATTAACTGACCATTTGTCGATAAAGTGAAACAACGATCGATTTTTTTCCGTTTCCTTTAATTTGTGATGTCTTCGGGACTAAAAAGAGATTGTAATATACCACACGGCAAGGTATAATTCGTGAGCTTTGTTGTAAAATACGTTGTTTGTTCAGATTGCCTTGAAAAGTGGGCGGTACCGAAAGTGTGATGGGTTCGTGTCGAGAAATGACGGCAAACAAGATGAGCCCGTATTTATGGAGAATTGTGGCGTTTTTCGCCTTCCCGGAGGTGTTATTTTGTAACATATGCAAAGAATAATTATTATTCGATGACTTTACACTCGATTTGGTTTGTTAGGATTTAATATTACTCAGCTAGGCGATGTATTGTGAAGGGACTGCCGATATTTTGGACGCGCATGGCTGTGGAGTTGATACCCATGTCTTTATATACACACATACTCCGAGTGCTGCCGATTCACTTCGGCCGCGAGACGGTACCCAGTGACATGTATGACTATAGTGCCGCTAAACTTGCCGTGGACGAGTCCCCACGGTAAAGATGTGGGACCGCGGATTACTACATTCGTTTTACCCGGGGAAATCAACTTTTTTCAACCAGGTAGTCCATGAGATCGATATCCACCCCAAGGTGGAAAAATGCTAATATTATTTCACTGTTTTTTTTTTACAAATTAACTGAGCGTACGATGTATACAAAATAACCTTTTATTAACTTGATTAATCGAGGCAAGTCTTAGATATGAGCGTCCAAAGAAATGTCTCACTTTTTTACCCTTGAGTGGGCATTATAATCTGTGGCAGTTTTGTTTCAGCAACGTTATTGGGCTGATTCTATACGATCTTTTTTTGTACCTGCACTGCACTGTGTTAAACAAATGATAGGCTGCACAATGACATGTATACAGGGTATACAAGCATAAATCCCATGCTACACTGACTAGCTTCTCAGACGTGAAGACACTGGTGACAAGAGTGAAATCCCATGCAGGCATTCAACCAATGTTATACTAATGTTGGTTCATTGTCTACGACACTGGCCCAACAATAAAACAATTTTGTTTCAACATCTCATGTTTGCTCAGGGCTGATTTATGCCTATCACAGCGAATCATGTAACCAGGTAATAATGATTAAATAACGTTTTCGTATAGTGTATATATAGTGTATAATAGTGTATAGTTTTGTTTTCGTGTGATGTTATCTGTTTTGTATACTGTCTGGCAGCTGGCATAGTAATACAAATCATGGATATAGATCTGTATGCCTACAAATAATAGTTATTTCATCTTTCAACCCCTCCACATACTAGCCTCGAATTACGTATGACTAAAAAAAATTGAGGGCCATTAAATATTTTATTTACAACATGTCCTTCAGACAATTATTTATTTCATGAAAATTCAATCTCAAAATATTTACTTCAAAAACACTCCTCCCCCCCCCCCCCGGCGATTGAGTGGTGGCCCCCTTGTGACCAATCACAGAATGTCAAGCTTAGCTATTATTCGTGCACACAAAGACACTACGTAGACTACATAGTCAAACGCTGGATCCGCCATGTCTGTTTTTAAAAAAGTTGAGGCTATCTATGGATAATCGTGCTTGACCGAAAATAATCAGTAAATTTCAATATGTAATCACTGAGTAAAATGATTTAAATTATAATATAACTTGATATAATTCAATTATTTTTAATTTTGTTGCTGTATTCAATTTTGAAATTTTACCAAAAATATTAAAAATACTCAAAATTTATAAATCAATATCTTTACCGCAAATACCATCAGATGCCACCATTTGCAATCTTTTTTTCAAATTTTCCTCGGGGGAGCCCTCCCCCAACCCCCCACCGTGTCCGCTGGGCTGCGCGCAGCGTGTATGGGGGTTCCCACCATAAAATAGCAGCCATGAATTAGGGAAAATCCACTCCCTCCCCGTTTCGGAAAAGCTCTGTAAATCAGTACCCCTAGCGTTGTGCGTACACATGTTCATAACTCTGGCTACGCCCCTGATGACCAAATAGAATAAACCTTTTAGCTTTATCCGTATATTACATGTAATCAGGCTCAGTACCAGGATAAATAATGTAGCAGATGGCACCCATCATATAATCAGCGTGATAGATGACAGCATTACTCATGCATCAGAAAAGGGTATTCCGGACAAAATTTATCAATGATAAATCGACTCTTCGGTGAGAGCTCGCAATATGCTGCACAGTCAACGTTTCCAGAACCAATAGTTAAATATAATAATTTCAGGAAAACATGACCTGACAATATATAGGCCTACATAGGCCTACTACATGACTAGCAAAAAAAATGTTGGGTCCGCATTTAAGTCATCGATCCAAGCAATATTTAGAACATTTGATTTGACAATGCGCCTATTTGGGATATTTAATTAAGCATATTGGACAAGTCGCATTACCTTCTATTTTAATCAATAAAATTACTGAGATCATGAGGGTAATTAAAATCACATCCACAATGATCATCAATTCATGAAGATCAAATTGCATTTTCACTATGAGGAGGCCACATTCTTTGCGTACATATTAGGCTGACACATGTCATTAATAATCTATCAAGTTAAGGTCTCCTGAGGACACGAGATTCACAACAGCAGCTACAGCCAGCTAGGGGTCAACATGATCACTAAGAAAACGATATAATTACAGTATGATAAAATCAATCGCTAACATTGATATGCCTTCTCATATTGAAAACCAAACCTGCATGTAGGCCTACATGCACTCAAGGATACTGTGTTGTAGTATCCTTGATGCACTTATCCTATGTCCCGATATTCAGGCTACGTGTTCTAATACTCGTAGCGCTGAGCATACAATATCATTCATTTTATAAATAACACACAATGTGCTCTAGTTGTACTGCTCTCAAAAGCCAAAAGGCAGTAGGCCTATACTAGTATCTGTTTTTTTATATTGGCGTCGCCTCGGATGTCCAGCCGTTCGTCTGGCTGTCCGTTTGTCAGTCCCGCCGTCCTTCTGCCCCCCCCGGAACAGATCTCAGAAATTCGTGGATGGATTTCTTTAAATTTGCACACACACGTCTCTATAGGGAGTGTAGATGTATCTTTTTTGCAATTTCACCACCTAAATGGCCGACCATCTACCATAATTAGCTTTATTATGCCTGATTTATTGCACTATTAAGCTGGGATGTTTAAAATGAGTTCCTTTAGCCTTCGGGTCCAAACTTGAGCCCCAAAATTGAGGGTTTACAGTAAACCTACATTTTCAAAAGAATGGTAAGGTATGTTGTATTCTGTGAAATTTAATGGCCTTGACCTCAATGTTTTCACCTAGCTATCTAATACAACGAAGATGGGGATGAGGACTTATATAACTTTGTGTTCACCATTCAAAAGGGTTTTCGGTGTCGTCACTGTGTTTGAATGCATTTCGTAGCATTTTTTAATCACCAGGATATACTCTTACCTTTCCGTGACCCAGGTTATCCAGTAAGTAAGGCATGTTGTTAGGCTCTGATATCACCAAAGAATATTTCTCCACAGTTCGACCATGACCCCTGTAAAACAAAAGTGTAACTTATTTAGGCCTACACGTCCAGATGCTGTTATTTTGTAAGTGGTTTTGAGTAAATTATTTGATAAGTGCATGCAAATTGATTATTAGGCCTAGGATTAAAAAATGAACCACATAAAAAAAAACTTTGAATAAATGCTCATTACGTAGGCTACGTTGCAAGGAGTTTTCTGTATTCTTGTGTCATCAATTGTGTGGCCTTGACCTTTTGTCAGGGTAACCCCGTTAACCTCAAGTGTTGCCGCTCAGATGTTGTTAATAGTAATATAAAGTCTAGATATGTCATGGTGAGATAGAGCCCTACTAACAGGTAGGCCTACACTGCAAGAGACAAATACAAATACAGCGGATTCTGGTGACAGATGCCCTTGACCAATATACAATGTCGCAGCTGTTTGTCACTCGGATTTGTTCTCGGCCTCGCAAAACCAGAAGGCCGTAACTGCTGACTGTACAAGTGAGCAGTTACGGCCTTCTTGCTTTGTGTGCTTTGCTGTGCAGAGTATGATATGTCATACCTATGTGCAAGTGAAACAGAGGTCACATTTACAAGATCAATGGTGTTGACCTTTTGTAGTCTCTAGGCCATGGTATTTTATAAATAAGATAGCGGCCTTTTGTGGTCCACATGTCAGCTCGTGCATGCCCTAACCTTGGGGTACCGGGTTCAAATCGCTGGACTGATGTTGTTCATTGTGGCCGCGCATCATAATGTTCAAAGGCCTGTAGTGTGCAGCGCTGCCTATGGCAATGTACAACTAGACGGGTCTGCCACAGACGCGCCAGTAGGTTAAATAGAGCAGATTTGAGCAAGCTTTCGCAAGCTTTCCAAAGATCGTAACGTCATTTTTGTATCCTCAACCGTTTTCGAAATATCGGCACTTTTTTTATTCAAATTAAATAAAAAGAACTCTTTGGTATCCATGGTTTAAACAAAATATATTTAGCGTTGTAGTGGTTAAAGGATGGACAACAGTGAACAAAGCGAATTAAACCTGGCCGCGCAAAGGGTCACGATGACATGACGGATGAGAATGGCTTCAGAACAAAAAGCACGAGATGTCAACCCTTACAGCGCTGAATAAAACTGTGTTTAAACCATAGAGATCAAAGGTTTTGTTTCAATTTGAATCATCATAAATATCTAAGTTAGCTCTTTTTCATTCATTTGAATACCTATGTTGTGGGTCTGCGACCATTAGAAATATTTTAATTTATTCAGTGCGTGGACCGTCTTTATACGTCATAATCTGACGTCTACTGACGTCAGATTCTGACGTATAAAGACGGTCCCCGCGCTGAAAGGGTTATTCTGCTGTTGTTTTAAGCGTCTGTGACAGTGGTACCCATGCAAACCAAACTTAGGCTAACGTCTTGGTTGTGCAGAAGTTCTGTGTCTTTTGATTATCCATGACAAACAGATAATAGAACTATGAAGCTTAGACGGAGGGGGGGGGGGGGGGGTGTGCTGTACGGCAGCGTATCGCAGCGTGTAGTACATTGAGTTGTGTATAATAGTATAATAGTAGAAAGGTCATGTTCTGGTCAATCTGGAGGTTGGCCCCCTGGCCTCTGATAACACAAAGTCAGCCTCCCAATCCAGCACTCCATTATGTACACAATGCCACATGGCGCTGCATGCCGCAAATTTTAAAAGCAACAATAAAAAATTATTGTAGGCCTATAAATTAATGTGTGCGATTTCTTATACCGTATCCCATCGCATAAACTTGAAAAGCGTGCATGCACTTATAACTGAATATCGCATATATTAGGGGTATTTTGAAATACTTTTATGTTCGATTTTATGTTAGAAATTTATGTTAGAAAAAAAGTGAATGCACTTGTTCACGAAAACTAAGTGCATGTCTGTTCTCAATGACTCTACCACTCTCTCTGATACTCCACTTTAAACAACACTGTCGTCAAGTTATACATCATAAATGACGCATATTTAAAGACCTGGAGAAACTAACAATGCATTTCAGATAGCTAATCCCAGATGTTATTAGTCCGGTTATTAGGCCTGTTGACACTCATCTGAAGCACACATCAATTATAGCAAGAATATATTCTTGATTATAGGCAGATTGGATAGGTAGATGGGCAGATGGGATGCAAAATATGCTAAACGGAGAAACTAATTGGCATACAGGTGAGAGAGGTGTGCCAATTTACATGGCAATTAGACAATTACGTCACTAACGTTAGTGTAACGTTCATACGATTAATGGTATACGAGACGTAAAACCAGTGTTGGGGTAATGTTGTGCCACCGTCTGCGACGCTGGCACAACATTACCCCAACACTGGTTTAACGTCTCGTGTTTGCTGGGTTCCGTGCTCAGTCCAATATGGACAAAGGCGTGACAGCTGCTCTGACAATATTGACGTCAGCTATGACGCAACCTTGTTTCTTAAGCATGTTACCTGATGCATTGCGTCATGCCATGACGCCATACTGTTATAGGTGCAAATTTAAACACACTTAACAAGTTTTCATTTCCTATATGCTCGAATATATTACTTCATATTCGAATATAAGTGCATTTTGTTTTACGTGAAATATTTTTGTGTGCGAATGTGCGAATATAAGTGCATGCACTTATATTCGAATACTCAGCTTCAAATATAATATTATAAGTACTTGCACGTGTCGTAAATGCGCGGGGGGTTACGGTAGGCGTGTATATGTTTGCAATGCGATTCGATTTTGCAAGAGGCTGTGACTGCGAGAAAATGAATTGGCCCATGTAGCGATTCGTACGGCAGGCTTATGCGAGCTGCGAATCCTGTGCGTCGTTGTTGATTAATAATAATAATAATAATCATGTTAGTGCTGGTTTAACATTGGCCCTGTGTCGCAGACGATGGGCCAACATTAAACCTGGAATTGGATAATGTTTCTGTATATTCTGTTGTCATCACAATATCTACCTAACATGGGACGTTGACACAACGTTAGTTTGATGTCTACTATGCTGGCCCAACATCGCTTTATCATCTACTGAATTTAAACACTTCATCATCTGGTTTTTATGTAGCATGCTTAAGAGCGTAGATGCGAAGTTCATCATTGTTTACATCGGTCGACCCATTTGTTTCTGAGACTACTGTACTTAAAATGAAATTGTAAGTGTTATCAAGAACTTTATATGGATATAAAGTTCTTGGTGTTATCATTTATGAATACTACTCCTTTTCACTCATTCCTCAAATGTGTATTCGGTCTTTCACACGTACCATATAACATCATGTTGAATACGATTTGCATATATGCAATATCTTTATTATTTTCTATGGTATTGATAAAAGCTTTTGCTTCGTGAATGATTAACCCTTTCAGTGCGAGGATCGTCTTTATACGTCAGAATCTGACGTCTTTTTACGTCAGATTCTGGTGTATAAAGACGGACCTCGCACTGAAAGAATTAAAATATTTCTAACATATGTATTCAAATGAAGCGGCAAGAGCTAACTAAGACAATAATGACGATTTCACATTGAAAAAACTCTTTGGACTCCGTGGTTTATACAAAAGTATTTCAGCGCTGTAATTAAAACCACTTGGAGTTGTGGGTCGTGATAAGTGGCTATTCAGCACTAACTACTCTTGTAACCAGCTAGTATTGTCCCAGCCTACACCAGAAGTGGTCCCAATGTTGGGTTAATGTTGGCCACTGTCTCCGACGCTGGCCCAGTATTAACCCATTATTGGCGCAATGTCTCGTGTTTTCTGGAATAGCGCCTCCATCTATGTCAATACTGTCAAGTGGGCCTATACCTTGTTTGTGTTTAGCTATATCCAGGGCATAGACTAATGATTATCCTTTTTAGGAATCGAAATATAAAAATCAATGTAACCTGTTCTGTGGGTAGACATACAGTTTGCAAGCGGTGCCGTTTAGCATGGCTAAAAACCTAGCTGTACAACCTATTAGATTTTAAAAAATCGCTCACAAGTTTGACCTCTCACTTATGATTGAATTAGTTGATTAGTGGCTGATATTGACCAAGATTTGAAAACAAGTTTCAATTTATAAAGCTAGTTACAAAGTATCCTCCCAAAATTCCATACAAGCAAAATGGTAAATATTTTTATATAACTAAAGTTATCAAGAGTATTTATTTTTTAAAGCTGGTCCTGTCTTTTGAGTTGTCACTATGTGGTCAGATCTCCTCCCCTGCAACAATGCAAGACATGATAAACACGCACATGCAAACAAAATGAAAATGAATCGGGCTTTAGGCCACCTTTGTGCACATATAGCCTAAACTGGGCCAGGAGAACCTCCTGAGGATGGTGAGATGATTGAGATGACACTGTCCTCCAGACACAGGATTCTGAGGCCGAGCACGCTACATCTCGGTCACGGAGGCTCCCCGCAATACTGACTTTCACACGTGGATGGGGAAGAAACATTTTTTGTGTCTTTCAAACCGCCGAGACCGGAAACCGAACTCCAAACTCTGGCGTGAAAAGCAGCGGTGCTAACCACTACCCTGGGGCCACCGCCCCACGCACATGCAGCTTGACGTGTACAGGGCTGTGGATTGCTGTATTCATCTTACCCGAAATAAACAACGTTTTTCAACATAGCGGTGACTGAGAGCTATCTCAGCCCAGGTCCGAAAATTGCCCATAACTTTTAAATGACTGTGCGACAAATGAACTAAGCATGCGATCATGTAGCTGAAATGTTACTGATTTAAATCAACCAATTTGAGACCTGATTAATCAAGTTCAAGTTTTAGATGTGGCCGTGCAAGGAAATGTTCCGCGATATTATATGGGCGCAATCTGTACCTGAATCCTCCAGTTTTACATTCTGTTTCAGTATTGTTGGGCTACCACCAGCTCAATTCAATTTTATTGTTTGGAATAAATCACATGACATGACATAACAGCAACAATGCAAAATAAAAATGTAAAATTATAATTATGCAACTGACTGTAAACAAATAATGGTCTCTTCTCATGACAAGTTTAACCCTTTAACCGCCGGTGCCGCATATATTCGGGTTTTCATTTTTTATTAGCACATTATGTACCTCCTTTTGAACATGTTCAAGATAAAATGTGACATCAATCAGCAATATTTGAAAACAGTTGACCTCCATTTTGTCAAATCTGAATAATTTTCACTCACTTGAAGTTGTGGATCGCGTCAGCGAGACACAACTTCAAGTGGGTGAAAATTCAGATTGAATAATTTGGCGGTGAAAGGGTTAAGTATTGCAATGGTGTGGTCCACAATATATTTAACAATGTAACGTTATAATATACATGTAGGATATAGGCCTAGATTGCTTATAAAAGCGTACCTGAACGTCACGCCGTTTTGTCCACTACATTCCCATAGCAGTCCGTGATTGGGTTGTCCTGTTTTCAGAGTGCCGTAAAGGAACACCAGATTCATGATCCACGATCACATCCAGAAAATGGATGTAGATGTGTAGCCTATCCCTGTGTGAGCCAGGATCCACAATGCTGGCTGGCCTGCGTCCTGGAGTGAACCCGCCGCCAATACACTGTATCATCCACGACCCCTCCCCTCGACACCCCCACCCCAGCCGCCGAGCAAACACTACACGTTGAAACAATGTTAGATTAATGTTGAACCAGAGTCGCAGACTGTGGGTCGAAATTGAACCAACATTGCCTTAATGTATCGTGTTTCTCGAGACGTGTCTCTAGTAAACACAAGAGGGTTGGACCATTGTTGATTTAATGTTGGGCCACAGTCTCAGACGCTTGCCCAACTTAAGATATATATACATTGTCTAAACCCTTCGTGTTTGTTTAAACATAGCGTTGAGCCAATATTGCTGTAATGACGACCCGCTGCAGACGGTGTGCCAGCATTAATCCAACGTTAGCTCAGGTTCTCAGAATAATTATCTCTGCAAACCCTTTATTTGCTAGTGACAACTTCTTTACCAGCGATATATTCAAATATCAAATCCTACAACACACATGCGTATTTTATTGTGTTTCTATCTACATAGGCCTACAATTAATAACTTGTTCCAGTTTATTGTTTATTACATGTTTATTCACATTAGGCGTTATATTGTGGCAGCGTGAAAGAATAGGCCTACTATATTTATCAACTGTGTAAAGGGTAGGTTATAAAGGAGTAAAGTCCCCCCCCCCTCCTCTGCGCTACAGCTCGAGGTCATGACCTCTACACCAGCTGAATAAGACCACTGCAGCAACACCCTTTCATCCTCAGAAGCAAGGAATTATTTAACTATTGTTCCCAAAGACTATCTATATATAATGACCAAACAAAATTAATGCAAATGCAACCGAGATAAGAATAAGTGGTTGAATCCGTTGTGTGGTAAGGAATCCACAATGGGGTTTACCAGATGGGCTCAAAGACTTAGAGATGAAACAACGGAAGGTTTGACCAAGGACTATTATTATCCTGACATGAATGCGACTATGGAGATTTAAATCTATTGTTGATGTACGCAAGGAATTTGCATATTTGAGGATTATGCCTACAGAAGAGGCCATAAGCCTATTTTCTGATAGCTATCATAGGTTTGCTATTACAGTTAAATAACGTTAGGGAAGATATAAATGCTAAACCAGAGGAGGCTATTGCCTAGAAATTGAAAGTGGACAGTGCTGGAATGATTGTTTTCGTAAAAAATTAGTGTGGTATCAACATCAGTTTGATTATTGCTGAACATATCTTCAAGTGTATCATCTTTTAACAAAAAACAACAAAATATGCCCAAAAATGTTTTTGATATCAACAAAAAAATCACGTATTTTAAATGTGTATGTATTATGATGATCTAGTTTTTATAGATCTCTTTATCTGCAATGGATCTGAATTCCACCCACATAAACACATTAATCGATCACATGTTTATATAATTATAGTGGTCTAATAATGACAACATTTTGGTGTGAATATTACCTTAGAGGTAGCAAATCCGGATAATATCAAGGATACTCTGTTCTAGTATCCTTGATAATACTAACACTATTCCATCCGCTGTTATAGCCTTATTATCATATATCATAACATTATGACCGCCACCCAGGGCAGCAGAGACAGGAAAACAGATAAATATGAAGAGACAAACGCCAGGGACGCCACTGTGTTTTCAGCGTAGTGGCAGAATGTAGGCTTACTATTATTATACTGACTCCTTGATTATTTATTCATAATGATTGATTGCCAAAGTACATATTAAGACTTAAATACACTCAGTCATTTATATTTCAAAAATAACAATAAGCAATTTAATCAATAATCATGATGTTTCCAAATTAAGTGTACATCCACGCATCGACTCCAAGAATTGTTCACGTCCTACAAAATAGAGTTTTCCCATTCGACGCTTATCAGCAACACGGTAATGGTGGGTATATATTTCAGAGGAACATTTGAATCCAGATATGGTAACTTGAAACTAGTTTCAAATTATCCCCTTGGGTAAGCTGAATGGGGGAGGGGTAATCTAAAAGTCGCACACCGGGTCCAATTCAATTTCATCTGATAGTTAGTTTACTTTAAGGTACTTGACTTTGAACATGGTAAAATTTATTTTAAACGGATGTATTTATTGAGACTATTCTAGGGATTTTACAAGAATATTCATGTAGTTATTGATCTATTCTACTATGCAAAGCCAAAAGGCAGTATCTGCTTACTTGTAAAGTAAGCAGATACTGTCTTCTGGTTTTGCACGGCAATATTCGTACACCAATACAAAGTTTTCTGATGCAAACATTCTTGGTGCAGGATATATCATGTGTTATTTTGAACTTCGTCACTATTTATCCTGTGATTAGTTTACGGGGATGTACAACAACCCGTGTTGCCTGCAGCACGGCTGAAATAGGCTATACTGGGATGATCGTAAATTTTGTGATGTACGATCATCGAGTAGTTCAGCATTGCTGGAGGCAAAAAACTAGAAAAACAAGATGTTTTTTCTGTCTGACTGCGGCATAAATAACGGATGTCAGAATGTGCGCATGATATATTATGCTAAACGAGCCTAGATTAACCCTTGCAGTTGCAACGTTGAAATATGTCTGTATAAACCGTCGCAAGTTTTTTTCAATTTGAAATCATCATACTTGTCTTAGTTAGCTCTTTCCGCTTCATTTGAATACCTATGTTATTGGTCTATGGCTATTAGACATAGTTTTATTCTTTCAGTGCGGGGGACAATCCCCGCGCTGTAAGGGTTGAATAGAGTAGGACAACAGTTACAGCGCAGAGTATGGTTTATATTTACAAACGGGATCCGGTGAAAACCATGGGTGGATGAAGAATGAAGAGGAAGTTGAAGTGTTACATAACTGTAGGCCTACGCAGCACATGGGTCAATACAAATTATCAGATTTTTGTGGGAAGCGTCTGCGGCGTACTTGTTGTGAAGTACTGCTTGATTTACACAATAATTAATTATAATAATGATTCAGTCAGATATTATGTGTGACATATACATGATAGAGAGCCTAAAAACATAATCATATAGAGCTTGATACAGCCCCCCCCCCCCCCCCTGTCTGTAAACGTCAGATTCTGACGTCCAAAGATGGTCCCAGAGCGGCGAGGTTTGAGGTAGGCCCATCGTCTACGCCGGTGGCCCAACATTGGACCTACTTCAGCTGAATGATTTGTGTTTGCTGATCTATGTATAAAGGGACGTGGCTCAATGGTCAGAGTGTGGCGCTTTGTAATTGCCACAGCCTGCCGTGTCGGTTCAAACCCAGCTTGAGGCACGGTATCAGACAAAAATTATGTTTCTCCCCTCTCAACTTTGGGACATAGTTTCAATGTCTGTGTCCTTGGGTAGGGCACTTCCCCCTCACCTACTTCACTTGACTCGGGTGTAAATAAGTAGGGCCTACCTTGTATAGTTGAACAAAGATGGTAATGTGTACGATACATTCAATGCGCCGAGATGGCTGGTGTCTGTAGGCTCACAGGGAGTTGAAATGGCACACGAATGAACAGGTCCAGTGAATTGTGAAGTCTGCAGATAAGTCACCAGACTTGATATATACAGAACATAAATCCAAACTTTTAACTATAGGCCTATGTACTAACATGCTTAGGTCTATGTGCTCCAAATTGTAGCTCCACAAACGGAGTGATCTAATATATGGGTCTAGTCACACTAAAATAGGCCAGTAGCTGATTCTGAGGGTTGTCGTGTTTGAACACATTATATCGATATTTATTTCACCACCGTAATATTTGGTGGGTAGGAAATAGACACTATGGAGAGTACTTTTCTTAAAAATGTCAGATATTGGCTCATTCTTTGTGACTTTGTTGTTAAATTATGTCCATGACAAGTTCGTTTTCCCTATGTCAAACGTTACATCGCCAGATATCACATTTTGAGAGGTTGAATAAAGGTCTCTGTTTACCGCATACTTAGCTGTTTTTCATTAAATTATGAGCAATAATGACCAAAGTTGAATTTAGGAGCACAGGGGGGGGGGGGAGGGGTAATCTACCGCTTTTTACATAGTTTTTATTCGTTCTGAACACAAAGGTAACGTACGTGACGTTCAGTCAAATATTTTTCATCTCCGAAGAAAGTACTCATCAATTTGCGTAATTTGTCTGAAATGAGATAACAGATATAAAAACTTGTACTCTGAAGTCTCCAGTTTTATTTCGATGGAAGGCCATCTGTATTATATAAGCCTTGAGTTTTCAATAATCATTTGTTTCTGAAGGGATGCAAACCATTTTGAGCATCACGTACGTCACCACGATCTTTAACCACACATCACTATTTTTACATGAGTCAATTGCTATACAAGGGTGTGCAAAAGCTACTTGGTGAATGGTTCTTTGAAGCAGCCTTGCTGTCGAAATTAAAACTTGCTGCCATGTGTGAGATGTGTAGGTGGTAAGTTGTGGGTGTCAACAAACCATGTATGTTACCGAAAAAACGTACGTTTATTTTTTGTTCAAGTACTCCTTGGTACGTCGAAATTGGAGCGTACAGAGTAGATATCTGAGTTCAAGGTCATACATACTAATGACAGGTATTTCTATTAGGTCTGATCGATAAGTGTTGCTTTTATGAAAGGTTAAGGCCAGGAAAGTCAAAAACGTATGCGACTTTTGACATAACAGAAGGGTCTTGTACGTGATCTTTGACTTCTAGCAACGTATGTGAATATTGACAGTTTCAGTCACTTGTGGAGAGTAAATGTCTAGCTCTGCTACTAACATAATCATGTTAACAGTCACGTATTGAGAAGAATTACGTACGTGACTTGTCAAACATCACATACGTACAATACACTCTCTGTTTTATTCAGTAATTTGCTTCCATCTTCACATGTGTCGCCCAGATCAGCTCACTACTGGCAACATTATTATATGAAAACCAACAATATATCAAAGGTATCATACTATACTATACATTTTGGGTACAGTTGGGGTGGAGGTGTCAAAGGTATGTTTCTCACCTTGGTAACTCGTTCTGTCTCGTCCTTGTATCAGACCATCTCTTCACATCAATTTCACTAGCTTAGCTATTATAATAAAATTATCCTATTACACCCCTTTCAAACGAGAATTATTATGTAAGCATCACACGTACGTGATCTTGAAAGCACCAGGCTCAGAAAAAAAGTATTTCCTGAACTCCACATAAAGTGAATCGACTTACAACTTCTTAGCAGCAAACTACAGATATTGTACTATCAGGAAATGCAGAAAAAAAATAATATATAATGTGTTTTAATTTGTTCTTATCCTGTAACAGTTTTGGCCTAGTTTAGTGTGACCAGACCCATATAGGCCGGCCCTAAGCCAAAATCTGAAAGGGTGTAGATTTCGTTAAAGATGGCAGTCACTGTCAGAAATTACAATGTTTTTAACGTGGCTGGTATTCTGGGTCGAGTCGAATTGTATATCTCAGGGCTCCCATTGGTGGAGATCGAGATCTCCACCAATGGGAGCCCTGAGATATATGTCAATTCTGTCCAGAAAACCAGCCTCATCAAATATTTCGATACTACCATATGTCTGAGGTCGCTGATCATGGCGGTGTGTCACGATTACTGCTCAGGCTAGACAACGTTGCCACCTGGTGAATGGTACAGTAACTTATTGTCATTGACCCTGACTGTAGCCCGGAAATAATATTGACTTGCCAATTGGTGACTATCAATCAGGCCACTTGTTTTAATTTCCCTGTTTTAGATCAGAAAAAATCTAAAATCTAATGAGAGAGGGCAGGAAAAAAAACAGTGAACCCATTTTTTGGAAAAGTTAATGAGGGCGACGAAATAAAAAAAACATTGGATATATTTCTGGAAAATTATTGAGGGCGACGAAAAAGTTAATGAGTGTGACGAAAAAAACAAAACAAAGCTGGAAAAATATTTTTTATCTTACGAAATGGACTTGTCTTTTTTCGGAATGTTTTTTTTATCTCACGAAATTGACTGTTATTTTTCGGAAATCGGCAACAATCTAATGCGCGCGCTGGGCAGAAAAAAACACACGTGTTTTTTTTGCTAATGCGCGGCCTAAATCTAATGGGCGTGCTCATCTAAAACAAAGAAAAAAAAAACATAGTGGCCTAACTCAAAACAAAACACTGTGTACAATTGTTTAAAGATATTTAATGTAGTTAAATTGAGATTACAGTGTGAACAGCTATATAGTCTGGTGGATGTGAGATTTGAACGTAAATGAGAATTGATGATGCAATTATCATATTGTTAAAGAAAAAAAAGACTAAAGAAGTACTTATTGTGGATTATTTATCATCTTTATCTATGATTACAAATAAATTTAAAAATGAACTGCAATAGAAAATTTCCTAATTTAAAAACAAACCTATCGTGTTTTATAACAAATGAATCTGTCATCCCAATATGTCAGTCAAGAGGATTATAAGTGTAGTTTTAGCCAACATAAATTAGTGGAAGTCACATGAACTTGTAACGCGTGTTTTTCGCCGATTTTTCAGTCAATTCCCAACTGATTTTCATGAAATGTTGCAAGGACTATTTTTGAGTCCCCCGGCAAACACCGTGAAAAATCTTAGTATAGTTCAAAAGTTAGACCATCTGGCATGTAATGCAATTCCTGGCCTAAAACTGACTGTAATTTAACACAGAGGGTTCACAGAGGGACGTAGCAATTAATTAAATGTACTACATGTCGAATGATCTAATTTTTCCACTATAGAATATTTTCTTATGAAACTTTCACAGTATTTTGCGGGGACTTGTGAATAGTGCTTGCAAAATATCTAACAATCTAATCATGACGATTGGTTGAGAATTGACTGAGAAATAGGCGAAAAACCTGCAACATTACAAGTTTATGTGACTTCCACTATGTATACCGTTTCAATAAAATATTATTATTCTGTACACTGTGAGCATGGACCCAGCATGCAAACACGGGACGTGAATACAATGTAGGTCTAATGTTGGGCCACCGTCTACGACGCTGGCCCAGCATTAGACCAACATTGCTTCAACGTCTCTTTTGCCTCATATGCATGTAATCGAGCAAACTGATGTCAAATTTAACAACAATATTTCTGTGTTTGCAGCAACAAAACTCGTACTGTGTCCGATCAGGGGCGTGTTATGAGAAGATCTTGATAGCTCAGTTAGGAGTTAAACTGTTAATTCACTACATGAATGTTCTGGTTTAACCTGTCAAAGCGCTGAAATATTTGTGTATAAACCATGGACAGGTGACAAAAGTATTTTTTTCAATTTGAAATTATCATAACTTTCTTAGTTAGCTCTTTCTGGCTCATTTGAATACCTATGTTATGGGTATACGGCCATAATAAATATTTTACTCTTTCAGTGCGGGGATAGACTTTAGACGTTAGATAGACGTCAGATTCCGACGTCTAAAGTAGGTCCGCGCGCTGAGAAGTTTAAATGGACCTAACTATCAGCTTAACAGCTTAACAGAATGCTTCAGAAAACGGCTTCCGACAGATACATAGCCGGAACATTTAGAATGTTAACAGAAACATGGCCACCATATAACAATAATAACATTCATGGACAAAGTGAAAAGAACAAGGAAACTAGGAACAAGGAATACGGCGTTCTCTCATCGGTGTCGGCTTGATCACTGAAGTTAAAATATAAGCAACGTCGCGCCCGGTTCATAATTGTATGGGTGACCGCCTGGGACTGCCAGGTGCTGTATACACTAGGACATCATGCAGTGATGTCGTGTCGTGAGGCTCAGAGAACCACGTAAATCAGATGTCCCGTCTGACTGACTTTAGGTTGGACGTAAAAGAACCTCAATGGACGTAGGCGCAGTTTCCATCCGGCGAGACCCCAGAAAATCCACAATGTGGAGTACTTGGCATGCATATAAGGCTATGAATGATATCATGAATGATAACAGGCCTTGTTAAGCTACTCCCGTGGCGCGATAGCACAATAGTGAATACTGCCACGTAATATACAGATACAGGTACAGATAGTTAACTGCCAAAGTAAAATACTGTATATCTGGTAATATTCGCTAGGTTTTAATTTTCGAGAAGACGACAAATTCGCAAATTCTAGAATCGCGCGAATATTACTATAAAAGCGCTAATAAAGAAAAATTAAAATTCGCGAATTCTCATTTTCGAGAAAAGTCCCAAAATCAGAAATTCGCGAAAATTTATTGACGCGCAAAATTACCAGATCTACAGTAACTATAAATGTATCAACACAAGCCGCAGTTTCAAACAGTTGAAAGCATTCATATAATATTGTTGTTTTCTCATCTGTATCAGACTCAGTGCTATGTGGCTGGACAGTGAAATAAAAACATCAAGTCTTGAACATGTTTAAAGTGTTGTATTAACAAGAATAAAGCAGCTGCGTCGTTATGCTTCAATGAACGATAATATTTACATTGCAGTGGACCCACTCCTGTGAACGTTGAGAGTGACGCGCATGCGTTGGCGCCCGGAGAATCATGACGACCCACCTACTCTATGGTAACTACAATATGAACGCCACAACCCGAGCCACACAACAAGTCAAAGATAAATATTATAATATTAAAGGTGATCTATCACCCTTTATATGGTATGATTAATTATGTCCTTATTGGCTATCATGTGACCCTCTGAGAGGGTCACATGATAGCCAATCACCCCATATATGGGGTCGATTGGCTATCATGTGACCCTCTCAGAGGGTCACATGATAGTCAATCACCCCATATAAGGAAACACTTGTGCCCCATCTTGTGGCAACATTGATTTATTTGTCACAAATTTATTCATGCTATATAAGGGGTGATAGATCACCTTTAACCTAATCAAAACAACATGACAATTTTTATTTGGAAAGTATGATATATGAGAAATGTGGAAAATACGACTAAGAGCTAGCATTAGCAGAAACATTTCCCCTTTTTCTGATTATTTTACAGTGAATTTTATCATAAAGAACCTATATTTAAAATGTTTAAATCATATCGCCAGTAAGACGAATGAGGACAGATATGTACCTTAAGTCCTTTATCACTTAAACAGGTGTTTATAGCCATTTAACTCTATGCTCTTTTTCAATACTATTTTAGAATAAATTGGGGATTACATTATTATCGTATAAATCGACAATATACGTCTTTTGTTATTCAATATGTTCAATGGTTAATGGTAATTACGGCGCTATTCTGATTCCCTTTATTCGAGGGCCAAGAGAGCCCTAACTAGACATTTTTCGCCCGATTTGAAGCTGTGTAATGTGACAGAAACCACGAAAGATACACAGTTTGTGATATGTTAAAGCAAACATGTCAATCTGGCAAATTTAGAAGTCTGTTCCTCACATTGGCACATTTAGAACAGCGCTCCTCACATTGGAACAGCTCGAGCACTGCTCCGCACAATGGAACATATCGGTCAATAATAGATAATTATCCAGATTTTCTAATAATCTCACTCAGAGTGTGTTTTACCATAGTAACTGTATTATAAACGACAGAGAAATTAAACATTCTGGAGCACCAATGATGGGATGATGGATTAGTTATTGTCAATACTTTTTAAATAAATGGTATCAGGATGCGAGTTATTAATAACCCTCCACAATAAATTAAAACTAAACGAATACAGTGGTAGAAAGGTTACAACAGTAACATCATCACAGAAAGCTCAAAATTATATGTACAAAGTCAATTACTATAATAGCAGAGTGGAGATTGAACACGTACGAATATTTTCAGAAGATTAACCCTTTAAGCGCTGAAATACTTTCGTATAAACAATGGAGACCAAAGATTTTTTTTCAAAATGAAACCATCATAAATGTCTTAGTTAGCTCTTTCCGATTAATTTGAATACCTATGTTATGGGTCTATGACCATTATAAATATTTTAATTAATACAGTGCGGGGATCGACTTTAGACGTCAGATTCTGACGTCTAAAGTCGACCCCCGCGCTGTAAGAGTTAAAGAGCATTGAGCACGTACAAACATTTTGAGAAGATTAAAGACGATAGAACCTCTACACACCCGCCTACAGTCTGTCCGACGGTGGAGGATGGTCCAAAATGAAAGTTAGCTTTTCGGTATCCAGTCAGTCAATTCTCAAGCGATTTTCATGAAATTTTTTATACCCTATTTTCTAGTCATTTGGCATCGATCCTGAAAATTTCGTAAAAAAATATTGTATAGTTAAAAAGTTAGACCATTTGACATGTAGTAAATGTCTATTTATGACGCTCCTCTATAACATGTATAAACCCAATAACTTCCATCCCGGTTTATTCTCAGAATTGCGTTACATGTCAAATGGTCTAACTTTTAAAATACTCAATGGAATTTTTAGGATTGTTGCCAAATGACTAGATAATAATGGTTACAAAATTTCGTGACAATCCCTTGAGAATTGACTGACTGGATACCGAAAAGCTAACTTTTATTTTGGAACATCTTCCACCGTCGGACAGACTATAGGTATATACACCTGTCTCTTCTTTCATCGTTTTCAAGGTAGAGAGGCAGCATAACCTCTCCGATAACCAAGAACGTGTATTAACACGATTAACCCTCACAACGCTAAATTAAGGTTGTATAAATCATGGAGACCAAAGGGTTTATTTCAATTTGAAATCATCCTAAATGTCTCAGATAGCTCTTTCTGATTCATTTGAATACCTATGTAATATGGGTCCACGACCATTAAAAATATTTCAATTATTTCAGTGCGGGGATCGTCTTCAGACGTCAGAATCTGACGTCTACAGACGTCAGATTCTGACGTCTACAGACGTCAGATTTTGACGTATCAAGACGCTCCCCGCACTGAAAGGGATGATAGAGATCGACTTCACAGCGAAGTCTGATCTAGAACTAAATCAATGCAGCCTTACAAGCTCCAACTTACCAACTGCAGCCTTATTATGACATAGCACCAGGCTACCGACATTTCGTTTGTCTTAACTATAGTCTCCTGACTGTTATTTGTATTTTTCACTTTATTTTGTACTTAATTGTGTTTGGTCAAATAAATTTTCTTCTTCTTCTTTTTAAGTGGTCAGATCCTGTAATTTCGTGCTGCTGATTTTGCCGCTGCTGGTGAAAAATTCAAGATTTTAACATGTTTAATCCTTTAAATCAAGTTATCTGATTACAATTATACCCACTTGATGCTGTGTCTCGCAAGCGATATCCACAGCTTCAAGTGGGTAAAATTTACTCATATTAAGACACATCAAATATTGAAAAAAAATTATGAATAGATCAACTCAAGAACCATAGTGCTATACATGCTATTCATCCATTCTATGATGGTTGTTTCTGTTGTAAGGAAGAAAAACATGAAGGAATAAGAATTATGATACCATTATTTGATATAAAAACCGTACAAGCGTGAGTTTGAGATTAGCATGTCACAATATAAATAGTATTACTGTTGTCAATAGCGGGTGGAGAATATCATAAAGCAGCACGCTGAAGAGCAAATGTATGGTGAATTAACTAACAGTATAACTTGTGTGGAATGACAAAATGAGAATGTAAAAAACATGTTATTGAGGGTTTGAATTTTTAGTAAAGTTTAGTAAAGTACTCAACTACTAAAAAGTACCAAAATCGTTGCCTTTAAACTAAAGTGTCATATCTGCCACTTAAACCCCTTAAAACGCTAAATTTAATAATTTAAATTTTCATCTACTTGAAGTTGTGTCTCGCTACCGCGATCCACAACTTCAAGTGGTTAAAAATAACTAATATTTGTTTAATTTGTGACCAAACATTTAAAAATCTTGATGTTTAGACTCACATTTCATTCTCAATAACTTTGATTTACCCTGGCAATAAACATGATAAAATAGATTAAAAACGACTAAAGCCGTCCTTAGGGGCGTAAGGGTTAATAAGTTGCAGTAAGGACACTTTAGGTCCAAGGGTGTTTTATTCCCAAAATAACTTGAATATTGATTACGTACATGACCTATCCCAGAAAAAACGAGACGTTGACCTAATACTGGTTTAATGTTGGAACAGCGTCGCAGACGGTGGACCAACTTTGAAATCACATGTATTTGGTCGATATCTGTCTCTAGTGTTTTCTGGGATGGATTGGACACGGGTGACTTGTATATACACGCATGTAAATGTAGCTGGTAAAGTTTTTGATCGAATTATCGAAACATTGCCTCAGTGAAAACAAAACTTTTCACCAGCACGATAGATTTTCGTGTTGAAACTAAATTTCTAAAAAGACAACTCTTTGTATTAAAGCGAAACAATCAGGACAAAATCATCCAAAAGCCAAAATTTCACCTCTAAATATGGGCAGAAAAATAAGGGGATTTAATTTTGACATTCGTGTCCAAAATAAGAAATATGGGAATAACTGAAAAATTGGGCTTTCGGCACACTTGCTACAGCAATCTAAAATTTAAAAAACTATTTTACTCTATGAACATGTTCACATATTATGGACATATCAAGGAGCGAAAATAAAATGTTGGCTTTAGATGATTTTTGGCCTCATTGTGTCGCTTTAATAAATGGAAGGTATCTGCAAATTTACAAAATGCCGCAACTAGCTTTTAAATTTCAACATTAGATATATCTTCATATGAGATACCTTCCAGAAAGTGTGTGTAATTAAATCTCCTCATGCAGCTTGATATAGTCAAACAAGGTAAAGTCTAGATGATATGTATTGTGGAGTTTATCAAGCATTTTTCTTGGTAAAGAACGATAGAACTCTGAGTTTTCTGGCATTCTCAGGTCTTCAACTGTTCTTTGAGGATCGTAAAGATGTGACTTCCTCACAAACTCCCTGGCTCCGTGAAGGTGATACTTGTTATGGTTGTCTTTAATGTGAATCAGATCTTTAAGGTCGTAATATAAATTCTCCCATCTCAGCACCACGTCATAAGATGTCAGACAAGGTCTACAGGTCATGTACAAAGGCTCAAACAAAACTTTACTGTCCAGAGATTTATCTAACAAATAATTAATTAACTCAGCAAATTCTGAGTCTCGAGCTTCGTGGAATGATACTTTATGGTTGAGTGAATATTTATAGACGAGGTCTTTTTTATGTTGTTGGAAGGTCTGGTATAGCCTATCCAGGGGATGCTGCACTGCTAGAACTGTGGTGTAGGCTTTCAGACGATCCTCTTTAGCCTGCTCATTATAATCTGACAATCTCCACAGCTCATATTTAGCCAGGTGCTTGGCGTCTGCCTCAAAATTCTCATACGTCTGGTCTTTATTCTCATTCAGGTTAGCCAGCAGATATAACACTCTCTTTCTCAGCTCCCCTTCAGGGCCACAGAAGATGATTCCATGTTTGTCATCCACCCACAGGTTGTCTTCCATGTCAGGCACATACTTAGGTCTCAGGTTATCCAGAGACCAGTTATCTTTACATTGTTCATACATAGGTGGAGGTCCCAGGGGCTTCTCAAGACCTTCAACAAAACAGCCCATCAAATAACATTGCCACATCTTGAAAAAATCATGTGGTATATCAATCAAACATTACACATTGTAAAAGTAACCCATCACGAGGTATCATCAAGATCATGGTGATGTGACATAATAACAAATTAAACTTGAGAATGTAATGTCTTTATCAATTTGTCTACAAATTAAAGCCAGGGTATATGTAATAAATCAAACAGCAAGCTACATGAGCTATTGTTTTTCTAGTGTAAAGAAAGTGTGATCTCCCATTGCAAGTGTTTATAAATATACGTACCTCGGATGTCTCAGTGGACGATTAATTTAAAATTATTTTATTTCGGTTCAGTTTATTAGACAGCAATGGATACAAAAAGTGGAAAAAACGAATCTTTGATAAATCATGTGAATAATAGCTTATTAAATTCAATTGTGTGCATGTAACATGTTTCTTTTTTAATAATAGCAATGCTATGAATTCCAAATTCGACATTATGATATATTTATCAGCTACAATCTTCATTTTATCTAAAAAAAACTTCCCATTCTATTTGACAACAACTGCACTTATAAAAAATACATAACATTTTATCGCTACTGATAGATGTTGGACCCTCCAAACCATACATTAGCTCATTGAAAATATTTGATTAAAGTCGACAAAGATCACTTAAACAGTCAATATTTGAGTGTCGTGATCCTTATGCAAAGGATAAATCGATAGACTAACCATATATGGTTAATCGACAAAACCCATCAACATGATAAGCACTATAATGTTAAGACCCGTTTTATTTTATTACGTTGGTAATCCGTAGGCTCCTATCGATATTAAATTATTTATAAAATAAAATGGCTTCTCGGAAAATTTGAAGAAATACTCAGGGAGACTTTTACTGACTAGTCAAATGGTTTAGCATGTATACACCATATTCTAGGGTGGCCGCATGAAAACGGCTTTTTATAAAGCCTTTTGCGGGTCTCCATTGCATCTATTTTTTTTAAATAAAACACTTCCACAGATGAAATAAATGTACATGGAGCATAAATAGATGAATTTGAATTAAACCTTTAACCACACTTGTCGCACTTGAGTATTACCAAGAATTAACCTATGTATTCTTGGTATTATATGAGATATTTTGAATACAATTTAATGAATCAAAATTGGTATAATCTATCTTACGTTTAAGATATATATTTGGAAATACTGGGAGCTAAGATTATACCAAATCGTGTGCTGTCTCCATAGAGATTCAATTTGATATCTATTACACATATGTATAAGTATTTTATCAAATTAGGTAGTTCCTATAACCACAAAAACTATGATGTTGAAATTAGCGTAGCAATGCACAACTTGGAGTGGTGAATATATACAAGGCATTTTAATTCACATATAGGCGGGAACTGCGCCTAAATGTGGATGAAAATGAAATATGTGGGTGCTAATTATTATTGCTAATTATAATTACAACATCGGCATCCTTACCAAACCGTGTGCTTGTCTCCACAGAGTCCTCTTCATCACGGCGTCCCAGTAGTTTAAGTACTGCGGGACTTAGGGTGATCACCCGGGGAGGTCTAGGCTCGGGATCATCCTGCTTGGATCCATGTAGGAGCAGCATGAAGAACAGGAGGCAGCAAGTACAGCTGAGAGGTATCATGATTCTGATCCAGGTCCGGGGAACTCTGATCATACTAGGCTAAACTTCATCCTGAACTGTATTAAAGAGATACAGTGATACAAAAAAATATTTTAAACATGTTAATCCTTACCCTGCTGATAACGACTAGTGTCGTTTTTAATTTGTTTTATCATGTTTATTAGTCGACAAAATCAAATCAATGTTATTGTGAAAGAAACGCGTATCTAACAGTCTAAACATCAAGATTTGCAAATATTTGTGCTCAAATTTAACAAATATGAGTATTTTTTATCTACTTGAAGTTGTGGGTCGCGTTAGCGAGAGACAACTTCAAGTGGGTGAAAATTTAAATAAATTTACTTAGCAGGATACGGGTTAAGGGTGTAGTCCACTGTGGTACCACTGTGGTACTCTGATCATAATAGACTATACTCCAACGGGACCTGCATTAAAGAGAAACAGTGACACTATTTTAAAGGAGTAGTCCACTGTGGTGCTCTGCTCACACTGCGCTATACTCCATCGTGACCTGTATTAAAAAGACACTCTGGTCATACTACGCTCTATTCCATCATGTCATATAAACATGATAAAACAAACAGAATCAGTGGAAAATTTCAATTACATTTTGCACGTAAATAGACATCATGTGTTTTAACCCACAAAACGCTAAACATTAAATTTTCGCCCACTTGAAGTTGTGTCTCGCTACCGCGACCCACGACTTTAAATGGGTGAAAATTACTCATAAAATTATTTGTTTTATTTTGAGACCAAACATTTGCATATACAGTGCAACCTGTAGGCTATATACCGGACCCTGTACAAACCGGAATCCTATCTATATACCGTATATTTATTTGGTTCCGAATTAATTACACTTAAAACAATACTGATTAAACCTCTCCAAATCGGAACCTGTATATATCTGTATATCCTAATGTTTAAACACACATTTCGTTCTCAATATCTGCGATTTAAACGGAGGCGATGATATAGTGCTCGTTTAATGCTGGTTCGCCGTCTGCGAAGCTGGCCCAATAATAACCCTCCTAGCAAACAGCAATTCATTCTCATTTGTATTCAACATGAGATGCGACAATTCACATGTGAATGAAAATGTTGTAACCTACTAAAATAATGTATCAATATATAAGCTCAGGACATCATTGTGGTGGATTATTCCCTTTTTACACCGTCAATTATACCGTAGATTAGGATAAGGGATATTTTAACAACGAACACTGTGTAAATCTCCTGTTTTCTGGCACCAGTCACTGGCCAGCCGCGGGACTATGGCATAGCCACCGATAGCGGGAGTCTGATGTAACAAGTCGCTCGTTCTAATTATCAGATACGAGTATCTATGTAATTCACATGTTTTAAATGTGAAACGTGTGTAACATGTTACACATTGTGGGATAGGCCGATTAGCGGCCAATACATATTATGTAGTACTGGTAGGCTTATGTATATATACCAGTATACAGCGACTACTAGCAATGTCAGAGCATCGACAGTCTGACTGCTAGGGAACAATATACAGCTTCAATTACAGGAATATATACATGTATTGTCAATGGAAAGAATATATGCATTGTAACATGTGGAGGCCTAAGCTAGACCTATTTATCGTTCTCGTTATCGTTCTTAAATACATCATAACATTACATGTATATCATGTATATATTTTGTTATTATACAATATTGACGCTGAAAATTTAAACATGTGAAGTGGATTTAAAATAGTATTGAAGTCGTTCAAACATTTACTCACATAATCATACTTATCGTGAGATGATTTTTGTCTATTTCACAAAAATCTAATATAAGCTCCAGGAAAATTAGTAACCCCAAACATGTCCAGCGTGCCATTTCTTACAATATATATGTACATATAAATACGGTAATACATTTAAAAATATATTCGTTTTAATTATGATACTTATCAGCTTATTGCCAATATAGTCTACATGACATACTATTGCCTAAAACAATCTGTGTAGCCTACAACTACCTACCTAATAAGATAAGATGGTTAATGTCGAATATTGCTTTACCTGAACCCAATGTGTATTTGGGACACGCCCATGTGTAGGCCTAAGTCACAAATTTTACGCATTATTTGTCTTGTCAAAGTCAAGTATATTTGTCTTGTTGAGCATATACTGTTCGTATGTAGACCCACGAACAAGGCGTTCATTCAATGCTAGTTCAATGTTGGTCCATCGTCTTCGACGCTGGACCAACATTGAAACAGCATTGAGTGAATGCCTCGTGTTTGTTGGTAGGCTACGTGGAAAGAAGATGAGTGAATCTGATCCGATGCACTCGCTGAGCAAGTAGCTTGCCTCTCAAGTGACGTGCTCAGTATGGTCAACAGGTTAATCTTCTGCACTTGATACACGAGGTATGGTAATTCGTGTACTTAAAAACATGGGGGTGCACGTCAAAGTTAATAAACATCTCAACCTGAGCCTGTCAGGTATCATCACGTCGTCCTCGACTATACTCGTTTTAATCCGTTTTATCACCAGATTAAATCATAGTTATTTGCAATGAAATATGTGTTTAAACATCAGGATTTACAAAGGATTTGTCGCAAATTAAACAAATATTAATAATTTTCAGTCACTTGAAGTTGTGGGTCGCGGTAGCGAGACACAACTTTGAGTCACATAGTGGCTGAAAGTTTCAAATTATTTAATTTAACGGGTTAAGGATTAAAACAATTCAGTGCTGGGTGGTAGGCTGGCTACTCTTTTTAATTTGAAACTAACATTCCTTATGTTACTGATTCCTGGTAAAACATGGGTGGCCGGTTGCACATTTTGATCTGGCTTCCCCCCCCCCCCCCCTATAGCTCCTCAGTAATCCGGTTCCCTGTTGACGAACCTTCTTTGGTCTCGACATGATCATCCACGCTAAGGAATTGTTGCGCCTCTGAGCTCGGTCTGCTGGTGATATATGCGCTATAGAAGTTGTAATGATTTATAGAAGTTTTATTGATTGACAAGGTTTAAACAATGCGGGTCCTCATGGTCATAACAAAGACCATGTTTAAACACGGTTTTAGACACAAGAGCAACATGTGGAACTATACAAGCAACTATAATTATAATAAACTGATAAACACACATGATTGCTTAAACTTGGTCTTAAGACTCAAGAGCAACATGTAAAACTATGCGATAAACACGCATTGCTTAAACCAGGACTCAAAAGCGATGTGTGTGACCGGTGTTTTATCACATTTATCAGATATCGACACTTATATAACGGATTGAACGGAACATTTGATGAATTTCAGTCATAATAGTTGTGTGTCAAAAATGTAGTTCGAAAACACCTGAATGAAAGCATCGCACGCGCAAAAAAAGAGGGCAGAGTCTGGTAGTCATTAGGTCCACTTTATCCGGAACGACTGCATAAAACAGGTAACATATGGCTATCGCTTAGAACAATCACTCGCGTGTTGGAGTCGCCACCCGAACAATGTTGAGGAGGCATATGGTCACATATCACTGAAATATCAGCAGGTAACCATTCTGATCGACAGCAAATAAACATTATGTAACCATACCAGGGGTTCGATCTGACGCTGCAATGTCTTTGATATTGACAAGAGGTACATGGCTTGGAGCTACCTGTTTCGCGGAATGCCACATAGAGTGTACTTGCATGATAAAATGTTTGATTTAAAAAAACCCATATAATTCTTAACATTGTCTTAATACATACATAAATTACTGTAGCATAATTATGCACTTCGTCTTGTATATATTTTAGGTTTCTACGCATTCCAGAGTGTCTTTTTGCTACTATAATTAGCATGTTATACATAATAGCTATTTTATCTCTGGTTTTGGTGCGGGAAACAATATGTATGATAGACCCCTATGTTATCTTGGCAATGTCTCTTAAATTTTAATTTATTTTAAGTAGTAATTTGTCATTTGTATTATCAAAATATCCGATGTTTATTATGGCAATACCACTTAACATGATCTTATTTAGTTATGTATGTCATACCATGTATATTGTCACATGATTTTTTAACAAGTTAACAATCTTGTATATATACATGTACAACATATATGTCTGTCTGTCTGTCTTTCACATGGACTAGAGTACAAATTACATGTCGCACGAGTGATTCAGAGAGAGGCCAACGAAGGGTGCTGTGAGCGCCGCATACAAACTTATGTCAGTGACAAAGCAATACGAGAAATCAACAGGGGGGCTTGCGTTCCCAGAACACTTTTGTTACTGCTGTTGGTTTATTAATCTGTAGACCCTGTGTACAAGAATGAGCCTAATAAGTAGCTGGCTATAGAGCAATACGGAGGCTAGGCCTGCCTGGCAGGTTCCAATAATGGACCCTTGATTATTATTTATGGTAAAGGCAGAGTGGTAACGGTTTATCAATCCGAATTAATGATGTAGGTTTACCCTCAGGGCACTGAGGTATTAAATTGAAACTTTCAGTCACTTCAAGTTGTGTCTCGCTACCGCGACACACAACTTCAAGTGACTGACAATTTATGTTATTTGTGAAATTTACTTACCAATAGATATCAGTGTTTCAAGATTAAAGGCATATTGTACTTTGAGCAGCTCGTTATCAGGGGTTATACAGGTGCAAGTAAAAACTCAGAATATCCACTGCAGTCGACATCAGTGCTCCAAGGGTTAACAGCTGTGTTTGGTAAACTGTAAGAAACCTTTATTTAAACATGTTAAAGGGACAGCTTGGGAAAACACCAATTTGCCTATTTTGTTTGGCATGACGCCGTGTATCCCGCAGATCAAAATTTCAATTTTTCAATTTTTTTAAATTTAAAAAACATTTTTTATAAATATTTATAAGAATCCAGCAAAAACCCAAACACACTATTTGTACACATAAAGGATGTTTGAATGTTAGCACAGTATTGGGCCATATGTTGATGCCGTCGGCCTAGCGTTGAACAGATTTAGTGCTGCAGGTTAATCCCCATGTCCTCACTTAAGGACACCAATAAAGGGTGTTTTTTCCATGTGGTTGGTCGGAAACGGCGGGTATTTGTGGTAAAAAGTGTTGTATAAAGCACTCACTCTTACTTACATCACGGTCTACAACTTTGCAATAAAACTAGTTTAGTCTTTTTCAGTGCTTTTAACTCTTTTTTCGATAGCAGGGCTCTAACTTATTCATCCAGTCTGGTACTGCCAAAAAATGTGCAGGAATAGCACCATTGATTTGTTATTAGCCATTCCGATGAACTTGCAAATTTAATTAAAGGCCGTCCTAGGACAATGATCCTTTTTGGAATGTCAGTTTTTACTGTGGATTGGCATGCCGTCAACGTTTAATTCTACCCCTGAGGTCGCGATACACAACTTCATGTGACTGACAATCATTGACATTGTAGCCTATATGCCGACTCCTCTGGTCATGACGGTTATCCCTGGACTTATTAGATAGGCAGATAGGCTAATACAGCCTATCATCTAAGGGGACGAAATGCAACGAATAATTTCCTCCAGAAAAATCGTGTATCAGTTTATCAGCGGCCCGTGCATGTGCCAAGGTACTTTGCTCCATGAAAAAATACTGTGCCAGCATATAATTGTGTAGCATTTGTAGCTGATATGACGAGGTTTCTGGTCAAACGAAGTGTTAACCTGTCTAAATTTACGCTAGAGACGGAATTTTTGTCAAAGGAAGTGTCAGACAGGTGACCACAGGTGTCCCGTCTACCAATTGTGTAGCAAACGCCAGACAAATTATTCTTCGAAAAAAACAATTTTTTTAAAAGTAAGCTACTAAATTTGTGTAGGCTATAAACATATCGATTTACCTCTTGCTCTTGTCCATCTTGAATATACCTGTGACCACTGGCTACTGTCAAGCAGACACTGGCTGCGTGGCGGATGGCCATTTACAAGCATTAGGCCTATGTATCATGAATGACATGATATCTATACTATACTATAGGGAGCAGGGGTCTACATTCAGTGATGATAATAGTACATGTTGCATTAACAGTAGGCCCTTATTCATGTTATTTAGCCTAATGAATTAATGAATAATAACTGTGACATCACAGTTGCCCAGTAGTTATTGATGATCAGTATAATTATAATAGTATGTTATTGTGACAGTGCGTGACAGTGACGGTACGCTAGTCCTTAACTCAATACAGCGCGGGGATAGACTTTAGTCGTCAGAATCTGACGTCTGTAGACGTCAGATTCTGACGACTAAAGTAGATCCCCGGACTGTAAGAGTAAAAATATTTATATTGACCGTAGACCCATAACATAGGCATTCAAAAGAATCAGAAAGAGCCAACTAAGACATTTATGATAATTTCAAATTGAAAAAAAACCTTTGGTTGCGATGTTTTTTTACAAATTAATTCAGCGCTTTAAGGGTAAAAACTGCCAAGCTAAGCACCACTTATGTCGTTTTTAATCCGTTTTATTATTACCTGATTAAATCACTGTTATCATGGTTATCAGGGATTACTACTGTTATCATGTTATACCTGCCAACCCTACCGATTCTGGCGGTAGGCTACCGATTTCAAGGTCTATCCACTGCCTACCGATTTTATAGGCCTATCCTACCACATTTCAAATTAGCAGCTCATAAAGATAAAATACACCTGTAAATATACCCCAGCTATTATAAAAACATAAAAAAACTACTTAAAATAAATGATGAAACTGTGGCAGGAATGCAGAAAATGACACATAGGGGTCTAGAGCACATGTATTTAAAAAAAAAAATCGGGGGGGGGGGCATGCTTCCGCACCCCTAGTCTTAGGCCTATGGCAGGCCGAGCACACCGGGGACGGCGGTAGCACGCATCCTGCGGACCAGGTCAAAACCTACCGATTTTTTAAATCAAAAGGTTGGCAAGTATGTGGTTATCAGGGATTACTAGGCCTATAAACATGTCTAATGAGCTTCCGTAAGAATACAGTCATGCTGACGAAGCCACCAGTTGGCAACTATTCGTCCTGCCAGACCCCCTGGTTATATCAGGGGCGCAATGTGTGTTTGCACATCAACATTTGCAAATTCTCTCAAATTGAACAAATATCGGTAGAGTCTAGCCACGTAATTTTAAAAACATTATGAAAAAATCATCTGCATTTATAATTAGTAGGGGCCTATTAAATTATTGGTCATTGTTTGATTGACTAAGCATCTAAGTAGGCCTACAGCAATTATAGATCTATTTGATGAATGTCAGTGTTAGGCCTATTTCTGGTGTGAATAAAAAATACATTGAAAACGGAACTGGGCCTAATATAAGCCGGCTATAGATCTAGATAAAGTCTCAGCATCACGATTACGTCGTTTAAAAGAAAGCGCCCATCCATAACGTCCATCAACCTTGGCACTAGGGGGCCTAGTCAAACATGTCTAAGGCGAGGTAAATTATTACAGCTGCGGCTTGTATCATACATGGTCGAGTGATTTGTCATAAGACCATTAAAACCTAATCAAATACTAGTACTAACGTTAGTAGCCTACGGCTTATTAGTTAGGTAGGCCCCTCCTTTGAACATGTGCAATATAACGTTTGAAGTCCCTAGGTTAAGTACTTTCGTGTTTAAAAAGTCTTCAGAAAAAAATATCCACACGATTATATTCGTGGTTAAGAGCTTAAAGGGTTTTGTTGGAATAATGTTGGCCCAGGGTCGCAGACGGTGGCCTAACATTATTTCACAATTGGGCCAATGTATCGTGTTTTTCGAATATTCGCCTTTCGGGGGATAAAGCGTCACACGTAAGGCAGTCCGAGCAAGCACAGGACAATCACCCAATTCTGTTTCAATGGTGGGCCAGCGTCGAATACTATTAACCGGCATTGAACCAGCAATGGGTTGCGACGCTGGCCCAACATTGAGCCGGTATTGGGTGGGTAGGCCTACATTGTTTGTACCAGGCATAGACGAGTAGGCCTACACTGACTTATCAGCGGTGGTGGTGGAAGGAATCTAGGCTTACACGTTGAAGATATCCTACTTATTACAAGGTTACAAGCTCCAGTCGATACAAATGAGCCATCTAATCGGGGCCGGCCGTGGTTGAGGTGGATTTTAAAATGTTACTCAAATGTAATTTTAAATTCTGGGGACTTGAACTTCGGTACTTGAGAACTGTTTAATTATGTAATTTTAACAAATTATGTTATTGAAAATTCCGGGAACTTGAAGTTCCGGAAACTTGGGAGCTTGAAGTTCCGGGAACTTGGGAACTTCGAAACTTGGGAGCTTCGGAAGTCACTCTCGGGTGCCCACTTTAGACGGCCCTAGTCAGAATCTGATCTGATGTCAGATTCTGACGACTAAGGCCACTCCATTCCCGCAATGAAAGAATTAAAAAATGTTTAGTGGCCGCAAACCCATCATCTGATAAATATAGGTATTCAAATGAAGCAGAAAGAGCTGACTAAGACAATTACAATGATTTCAAATTGAAAACAAACTTTGTTCCCCATGGTTTATATGAAATATTTCAACGCTTTAAGGGTTCAAAGGGTTACCCGCTGGATATCGGCCTAATGATAAATATGATACACAGCGCAGCGCATCCTGGTCACCTGAGGATAGAATGGCGTGGTTGCATGACAATAATCATGTAGGGAGCACTCCATGAAAACTGTTTACATAACGTTGATATATAATTCATTTGAATACCTATAGGGGGGCTATGTTGGTCTACGGCCATTATAAATGATATAATTCTTTGAACGCGGGGATCACTTTAAATGTCAGAATCTGATGTCTGTAGACATCAGATTCGGATGTCTAAAGTCGATCGCCGCACTGTAAGGGTTAAGGCGACACAATCAGGCTCAAATCATAAAAAAATCAGTATTTTTCTTCTTAATATGCCCATATGAGTATTTCAGTATTTCCTATTATGGACATGCATGTCCGAAATAAGAAATCGTGAATTTCGTCTTTATATCTCAATTAACTGGTAAATGAGCAACACAAAAATTTTTAAAAAAACTTTCTAGTCTATGGTCATATTAGGAAGCCAAAACAAAAATACAGATTTTTTTATGATTTTAGCCTGATTGTGTCGCTTTAAGCGCTAAGTACAAATAAAGTCGTCTTACTACCAGTGTTGGTATAGCGTTGGGCTAGCGTCGTAAGCGGTGGACACGCATTATGCCAGCGCTGGATCATAGGCTCTTGTTTGCAGGCCTCCTGGCAGACACAAGACGTTGAATCAATGTTGGTTAAGCGTTGGTTCAACGTCGTAGACGGTGGACCAACGGTAAATCAACATTGTTCAACGTCTGGTGTCTGTTGGGCTACCTCTGAAGGTGTGCTCTAGTTTCATCAACAACGAAGAGCTATAAAATTAAATGTATATGTATATTCATAGAAGAATAATAATAAGACAATATCGCGATGGTTATTGCGGGGATCGACTTTAGACGTCAGAATCTGACGTCTGTAGACGTCAGATTCTGACGTCTAAAGTCGATCGCCGCACTGAAAGAGTAAACACATTTATAATGTCCGTAGACTCATAACATAGGTATTCAAATAAAGCAGAAAGAGCTAACTAGGACATTTATGATGATTTCAAAATGAAAATAACATTTTGGTCTCCATGGTTTATAGAAAAATATGTCAGCGTTGTAAGCGTCATTAGGCACCCGTTCATGTTATTACTACACTGCCATGACGACAGCAAATAGCTGAAATTTATCACCTCATAAACTTGTACTTAAAACATCTGTGATTTACCTATGTAAATCATGTAATAACACATGTATACACGGTATATACACCTGATATTCTACACACCTATACTGTAATGGGTGTCCTGACCTTGAATACCTGTGTATAGCCCCCCTACCCTGCTCCCTTATGTACATACTTATGCGTCGATGACATGACGTGGCATACATACTGATACATAATATAATAATATGTAAAACAGTAATATTCTCACAACACCGCTTGTTGATCATGTTGATGCAATTTCATTTAAATATTTTTGGGGAAATGTTAAAACAAAATCTTGCCAGACCATAATATCAGTTTAAGTACCGCTTATAGGCCCCTACATGTTACATGAAATCATACACCATTGATACTAGTTGACTGTGGAAGCAGTGACGTCTTTAAAATGTTAAAAAATATACACAGGATATGACGTTAGATGTTGTGTTAAATTTGTACAACGTCGAGTCGATGTGAAATCATGAGCATCGGATTGAAAACAAATCACAGTTAAATAAGAAATTATAGTGATATATCGATTTGCCATGTATAATAAGGCAGCAAACACGAGACGTTGACCCAATGTTGGTTCAATGTTTGGCCAGCGTCGCAGACATTGTTTCAACGTCTCGTGTTTTCTGGGATACTATATTGATATCAGCAAAATCAGACATAGAACCATCACTGATTTAATACTAGGCCACAGTCTGCGACGCCTACCCAACGTTAAATCAACGATGAGTCACATGACACATTGACCCAATGCCGTTTTTATGTTGGCCCGCCGTCTGCGACGTCGGGCCAACATAAAAACGGCATTGGCTCAATGTCTCGTATTCCTGGCATAATGGTTACAATATAGGTTGAAATCTTGAGTTTGTCACCATTTTGCACTGAAGTCGTTATCCTTGACAAAGTTGCACGCCACGGTTGACTACTGATGCAATAATCTACTAACAGTACAAATAACCATGGTAACGCTCGGCTGACTTGAACATGTTCAACGTCGTGATAGTAGCCTAATAGTTGATTGTAATTGTCTCATCATAAATGTTGATGTATACAGCTCTTTGCTACTATAGTGTAGTAGTACAATTTGTAGCGCTTGAACACAGCGGACAATTAATACAATTATCGGTATTTGAATAAACTGGCGTTGATGCACTTAACATGCTTAAGCAGTGTTAATTAGGACAGTCACAATATTCATGAAAATCTATCACAGAGTTGTATGCCAAAGACTTAAGTAGGCCTATAATATATTCAGCGTGGTATTTGCGAAATATGAGGCAATAATTATAACTGTGTATTCTGGTATTAAACTGTTCGTCAATAAGAGTAAATAGGCTATAGGCATTGCAATAAATTAAAATTGTCTAAGACAATTTCATTCATTGCATATAATAACCTATTTTCAGCAGTTAAAGGAATAAAATTATATAACATCAGATTGAAATATATCGTGTGATAGAAATAGGCTTATAATTATGATAGATATCAGAAATGCATACATTTCTGATGATATTATATACAGATATACATGATATCTCTCTCATATTTATAATACTATAGCACGAGTATTGTGGTTAACATTTTGCGCTGGTCACATGGCGTCGAAGCAACGTTGAATCAACGTCATTGACATTGATTTAACGTTGATATAACGTTGTGTGCGCACAAAGGTATGACAATAATATAATATAGGCCTAATACTTATTGCTACTAGCCCATGCAACCACACTACTCGGTAATATTATTCGTGTATCTTATGCACTGTGCTGTACTTGGTATATAATTTTAACTGTGTTATGGGTGACACTCGGTGTATCTAATAATGTAGCCTTTTATCATGTTTAGATGGCAATAATTTTAGCAGGTAGCCTATTCACTGTCCCTTTAAATGCCCACTCACCTCATAAGGGCGCCGTCACCCAGCCAGTGAATGCTCGTATGGATCTACACGATGCCACAGGTATTAAATCCCTAATACGCCACAAGAATAAGACTGTGTAATAAGAAGTACAGGTCCTTATACATACACACAAACACATACACGTGGCCGTACAGCCTGACTTGTGATACAGAGGACCGATCGATGAAGCTTGTGTTATAACAGACGTGCAAACTGTGTGGCCGCTGGCCCTAGCTATAGCTTCTGTGGTCTATCGCCCAGTATACCATCATTCCTCTCGGCACGATATGGTTTACTGAGCCAAACACACAACAAGCACAATACATTCACCCAATGCCGAATCAATGTCGGGCCAGCGTCGCAGACGGTGGCCCAACATTGACCCTGAATTGGGTGAATGTATTGTTTTGCACACTACATTGACCCAATGTAGATGTATTGTTGGGTCAGCGTCGCAGACGATGGCCCAACATTAAAACAACATTGGTTCAACATGTGTTTGCAAACACTTGTCTGCTTCATTTATTTAGACATGCTCATGGTGAATCTGTTTTCTAAGGGATATGATGCCACCTGGTCATTATGAGGAAAATCAATATTAAATTATTCAAATTTTGCATCATACTTATAATGCTTGTTGGCTTTGAGCCATTCTTGTTTTGTTGTTGGTCCACCAACTGTGAATTTGGCCCAACGATAAAACTACATTTTTAATGTTGAAACATGATTGCTGTGTTATTATAAGGCTATAGTATAATAAATACATATAGGCCTAGCTATCCAAATACAATTTTTCAATTTGTCATTAAGAAAACAAACAGTTTTACCATATATTAACCCTTTCAGCGCGGGGACCGATTTTAGACGTCAGATGCGCTGACAGAAGAAAATATTTATAATTGCCGTAGACCCATGCATAGGTATTCAAATGCTGAATTCAAATTAAAAAGAGCCTTTGGACTCTATGGTTTATATAAAAATATTTCAGCGCTTTAAAGACTAACCACATATATGATTATTAGTTTTACGACTGCGCTAAAACACACCAGTATTTTAAATTTTAACAACAACTCAAGGTTATCTTCCAGTCAAAATCAGATTTTTTGACAACCGTGACTAAAGTAAGTGGTGAGCTATAGTACCTTTAATTTCAATAATGAGAAGTATTGTCATGCCATCTGGTAATGGGAAACAGCAGTCAGGGGCGGATCTATGGTAGAATAAAGGCAGATAAAAATGGCATATATATAATCAGAGGCGAGATTTTTTTGCTAATAAAATATGCCTACCAAATACACCATTTCCAGGTATCAAAGGAATAACAAATGGGAAAATAAATCTCATTATCATCTAATCTAATTTTTATATACATAAAATATTTGCTAGATTTCAAAAGGGACACTTATAAATTTATTCGGGGGGGGGGGGGGGCACGTGACCCCTGTGACTCCTTGGATCCGCCCCTGGCAGTAACTGCTTACTTTCCATGTAACATTTACTGTTTTTTATCTTTGCATTTCAGAGGAGGCCTGTCGTGTACTGCTGTAAAAGCCAAAAGGTAGTATCTGCGTATTTTATAGGTAAGCAGATAGGCCTACTACCTTTTGGCTTTGCGGAGCGGTATATATACACACATATTGTCAATGATATCAATCACACATTCGTCCTGTTGTTCGACATCCTGTATCACTCTTTCCATTTATTTGAAATCACCCTTTCAACGCGGGGACCGCTGCGGGGACCGCCTCGATCCCCGCTCAGAAAGAATTGAAAAAAATTATAATGGCCGTAGACCCATAATATAGGTATTAAAATGAAATAGCTAAGATATTTATTATGATTTCAAATTGATAAAAACCCTTTGATCTCCGTTGTTTATACAGACATATTTCAGCGTTGTAAGGGTTATACATGTGTTGCTGGACAATTAACAGCTTGGGAATGATGAAAAATACCCATGCGGTAAAAAACCTTTTAGACTTTTCACAACTCACTATTGGTGATTTTTTTCTCAGATTTTTTTAACTTTTCAATCAATCAATCAATCAATCAATCAATCAATCAATCAATCAATCAATCAATCAATCAATCAATCAATCAATCAATCAATCAATCAATCAATCAATCAATCAATCAATCAATCAATCAATCAATCAATCAATCAATCAATCAATCAATCAATCAATCAATCAAACAATCAATCAATCAATCAATCAATCGATCAATCAATCAATCAATCAATCAGTCAATCAATCAATCAATCAATCAATCAATCAATCAGTCAATCAGTCAATCAGGCAGGCAGGCAGGCAGGCAGGCAGGCAGGCAGGCAGGCAGGCAGGCAAGAAAGAAATATCTTTACAAATCGACTGTTTCTCTTCAAGTTTTATCACTATAATTTTCCTATGCTTGTTTATACTTACGAAACCCTCAGCCGCACATCACATGTCGCTCACCCAACATGAGACGTTGACCCAATGCTGTCTTGACGGTGGGCCAGCATCGACACAGCATTGTGTTTTCTGGGTGCTTATCAAATGGATGTTTATTTGCTACAATAGCATTATTATCCCCTTAGATCATTTAAATTAAAGTTCTGTCCCGCTCCGCAACCCAAAAGTGAACGAAAAAACTTAGGTCTATATATTTATATAAATTTGAAACTTATAACTGGTCATTTCTGTTGATTAAAAAGGCTTATCGTATTTATTTATAAGACCCGATCTGAACGTTAACATTGAAGTTAGTAATGTCTTTATGACTGATACATCATCATCATATGCCTATTGCATAAAATACGAGATCGTTATAAACACCACTGACTATTATAAAACAAAGTATTACATTATTTTTGTGTTCAAGTGGGTGCATTCCCAATGTCCTTTTCTTTCTCATGTATATAATTATTTTGCATAAAGTGGCATCAACATTTTTTTTCCATCGGTGATAAATAATATCTAACTTTTTTAGGACTAAATACGTATTAAGTGTGTCTCATAACTCTACTTAGGAGAAACATGTGACAATAGTTTTAACATGTTATTTTCTTTTAATGTGTGATTGTATAATATGTATTGTGTATATCGGGTTTGACAATAATAAACATACAACAACAACAGCAACAACAACGACAACAACAACACAATAATACGGCTCTGCCACATCAAAGCGCTATCGCAATCGTTGCCAGTTGTTCGACGCTGTAGGGCCTATATACTGACTTTCTCGTCTCCATGGTTTATACAAACATATTTCAGCGTTGTGAGGGCCAATATTAAATCATGGTTGAATTCGTCATGCTTCAGATCATAAACAATTGGTATTGTTCTAGAAGCAGGGAAGAAGTGAATGTCAATATTCAATCAAAATAAATCAATATTCGTCTTGTCTCAGAATCTGAGCAACTATATAGTTATTATGGTTAATGTGAGAATGATCAAAGGCATAACATGGTGATTTGTTCACATAATGTGTACCATCGTGATAATACTCGAGTTAATTGACTCCTTATCGTAGTGATCTGCCTGTCATGTGATGAAAAGCATACCTTACACCACAGACCACAGCGCGACGCGATTATATTTCCACCTGGTGGAATATGTGCGATAAAAGATAATAGTAGTAGCCAAAAAAGTACAATGCGTTGTATTATGCATACCTGATAATAAATACAAGTCCTATTATCTTATTATTTCCATGGTGACAGCATGGTCACGAAATATAACATTACATACGGACGGCCTAAAGGTAATTATATCTAAATGCTAGACCTTGCTCTACTTTATCAGTTTATAGCACATTGTCACAGTTGTATAAATTGTTGCCTGCACAGGTTGTATCATCATTTTATTTAGTTATTACCCTTCAACCCTTACAACGCTGAAATAATTGGTAAAAAACATCGCAACCAAAGGGTTTTTTTCAATTTCAAATCAGCATAAATGTCATAGTTAGCTCTTTCTGATTCATTTGAATACCTATCTTATAAATATTTTTACTCTTACAGCGCGGGGATCGACTTTAGTCGTCAGAATCTGACGTCTACAGACGTCAGATTTTGACGACTAAAGTCGATCCCCGCGCTGTAAGGGTTAAAAGCGGGGCGTTGTACTTATGGTGGCTGAACGCTTGGCTACCGTCTACGACGTTGGCCCAGTATCAAACCAACGTAAGTACAACACTTCGTATTTCCTGTGTATGACTGGCAGCCATACAGAAAAGACATATAGGCCTACATAACAATGACGTGCACGTGAATAGTACATAAATAACGTTACACGGCTGTGAGGAAAGATGAAAGTATATTAAAACCCTACTATACCCATATATATACGTTTTCAAGCGAATTTTAAAGCAATAGACCAATCTGTGTACTTTTCTGGTTTTAGTTGTACCCCAGTTCCTCCATATCTACTTGATCATCGTGGTGCTTTCTGGGTACAGACGTGTCCTGCTGTTCATACTCTTTTAAATCCAAAAAAAATGTCACTTATTTTTTTGCGGATATATAGTTCGTATTCACTTAGTCAAATAATTCAATTTGGAAAGATTATATTTACAAAAAACATAATAGTATTTTTCGGCATTTGAAGCTGGAAATTGCGCTAGTAATTTCAGCTTAGAATGACAAAAAATACATTATAAAACAATCCAACAAGACAATGGTTAAAGGGGATCGGCACTCATCACACTGCTTGCCTAATATCGGACCGATAATCTCGTTTGGTATATTTACATTACGGGCTGCACCGTCGCAGTACAGATAACCTGTATGACTGTCACTTTCCATCAGCGTGCATTGGTGTACATGGGACATATTCCACTTAGCATCAGCACAAGTCGTATAGGCCTATAGTTTTAGAAGTCACCATCGTGAATAATTTTAAAGATGGAGATTAGATGGACATGCTTTGCCAACATGGTGATATATTAAAAATACAAACTCCGCCAATAATAAACTGTTGATACAAAATAATACAGAGATGCACTGTCTATCGCATTACTGTGGCAGAGGCTGTTCCATCGGTGGTCATGGCTGCGGAAAGAGCGACATCTGGTGAATAGCCTGTTGCATGAATTGGTAAAAAAAATCAGGTCTATCTGAAATATTGAGGAATATATGATAACTTTAATAATTTTATGGCGGCCATTTTAAATTGTGCATGGTAGTGATGTCTAATAAAGTTTCCATGTCTTTTATTATATTCCTTGATACCAAAAACATATAGTTTGGTGAAAACATCAAGTCTCTATCTCAAATATTGAGGGAGATATGATAACTTTAGTGATTTCATGGCGGCCATTTTTAATTTTGCGTTTAAAGAAAATCATTCAAAGGTTAGAAACCCACATCCACCAATATATCATAACTAGGATGCTACAGATGCATAATCAGTCGAGAAAAAACTATATCAGCCAAAACAAGGTTACCCCAAAACTCCACATTTGGCTGCCTAACTAATAATGCATCATATCATCTGATTTTGAATTGAACAAAAATACCGACCATTTCAATAACAATTTAACGCATGAACAGGAGTTTTGCTCAACAATAAAGAGGGTAAATCGTCATGAGTTCGAGTGTCTACTTCGACGTCATCACGCGCCGCACCGAGACCAAAGATTTTTCCGATTTGAAATCATCATGAATGGATTATAGTTAGCGTTTTCCGCTTCACTTTAATAGAGTCTATGTTATAGGTCTACGGCTATTAGGAATATTTTTACTTTTACTCTTACAGTGTGGGGGTAGATTTTAGTCGTCAGAATCTGACGTCTACAGACGTCAGATGCTGTCGACTAAAGTCTACCTATCACCAGCTGTGTTTCTGTAGATCTTTTGGATCGAAAGCCATGTTACCAATCATGGAGAATTTTGCTGTTTCTGAAGTGCTCCATCAAGTTCTTCACCACTATGTGTTCCAACAGCTTACAACAGATGCAAGTAAGGGATACAGGTCGGGAGTTTGAAGATTGGGGCAACGTTAGCTGTGATCGACTTTGGTGTACTAGTTGTACTTTCGCAATAGCCAGTTTCTGAAAATATGCATGTTCTTACAGTCTCTCAGAGACCCCTCCCACTTCTGTGGGTTATTAATGTATATTACAGCTTGTGTGAATATTTTGTTTCGTTACCATTTTCCTGTTAAATATGACCAATAGAAGCCACTCTAATAATCGTAATAAATCAGTTTCCTAAATGTTCCCCCTCGTCCAATTTGAAACTTAATGCCCAACGAGTCTAGGGTCTACTATTTCATTATTTCAAACTGTTTAAAAAATGACATTTTGTTATAGGCCCAAGCTGCATCTATTTGGACACGCGAACGGAGCAAATGGCACTATGCACGAAAGTGGGGTATTGTTCTGTAACTCTGCCATGGTTTTTAAACATCGTCCTCATGTGATAAATTATTATGTCAGTGAACATCAGGATCAGCCCACATCTCCTGTATCCGACAGTTAACCTTCAAGCCCTCGCGATGCATTAAAGCATCATTTTACATCCCTGAAAACATACATGATTTTCCTATCACTAAGGGGTTTTAAAAGGGAAATTTTCATGAAAATATGTTACCTATACATTGCAATTTTTTTGAATTGTCAACCCTCCCCAGGTCATCTTCATCCACAACAAGTAGAGAATTGCGACAGCAATTCGCGACTTGTAGTGGAAGAAGATGGTAAATGCAGGCTTAAAAGGGTTAAAGAACGCCATGCCTGTATGATGGCGCATCTCCTGTAAATGACACATAAAGAGCGGCATGCCTGTATGACAGTTCATATACCCTATCTGATAGTTGAAGAACGTCATTCCATTGTTGTTAGCATTTATACATGGTACACGAGACTGTTCCTTATTATTTCAACATTATAAAAGGTATGTTTGCACTTCATAATTGTTCCACGTGTGACAGTTTTTGTTTCAATTGGTATAGAGGAACACTTGTTACTAAAGGGCATTAATATGATATAGCAAATAATGTGTTGTTAATTTATTGGAAATAGCTGGTAAGGTATTGTTTAAAAAGTGGGGTACATGTATATAAAATTTATATACATGTACCCCACTTTTAAACGTTTTATATTATAAAACGTGAACATTTGCCGAAAAGGGGGATGTTTTATATGTTATTATTCTACCTGCCATTGTTATATTAACCTTGAAAGCGCTGAATTTTTTTATGAAAACCTTGGAGACCAATGATTTTTTTTATTTTGAAATCGTCATAAATGTCTTAGTTAACTCTTTCTGATTCATTTGAATACCTATGTTATGGGTCTATGGCCATTATAAATATTTTAACTCTTATAGTGCCGTGATCGACTTTAGACGTCAGAATCTGACGTCCACAGACGTCAGATTCGGACGACTAAAGTCGGTCCCGGCGCTGTAAGGGTTAATCATATGTGTCGTGATCGGTTATCACAAATATGTGAGGTTGTAGAAGAGAGGCAGGTTGTTTATCATTGTGTATACATTTCCTTTCTTGCAATTAAACATAATTCTAGTATATAATAGAGTGTCTTTTTTGCTACTATATATATAATTAGCATGTCATACATACAGCTATTTTATCTCTGGTTTTGGTGCGGGAAACAAAATGATAGACCTTATGTTACCCTGGCAATGCTCTCAATTTTATTTTAAGTATATACCCAGTGTTTCTTATGGCAATGCCAGTTAACATGGTTTTAGTTATGTATGTCATACTATGTATATTGTCATATGATTTTAACAAACTAACAATGTTGTATATACATGTACATATCTCTATTTCTATGAAAAATAAGTCTGGATTGACTTTCTTTCTGTCAATAAAATATCTGTCTGTCTGTCTGTGTATATTCAACACTGGGTAGATGTCTAGAACCCTGACTGATATGTGCAGTTACATGTCAAAGATCAAGGTCAGACGCAGAGCGTTTAGCTGAAACATAATGCGAATGAATGACATTGACATTGTCAAAGCGGGGCATAAAGACCCGAGACTCAGTTTATTCAATATTTGTAACATTATAAAGGGTACAAAATTTATTAATGTCTGATTATTGTTTACTCTTTAGTTATTTATTGAGCATGATAATTATTAAGTAGTGAGATTGGTTAACATTATTTTGACCTTCTTTTCAAAGCTGAGACAACGGTAAAGGTGCGTTGTCCATTTAATAACAATACATGTCAGGGGATGTGTTAAGTATCAAGTATATCAAATTTGACAACATAAACATATATTTGCAAATTTGCGATGGGCATCATGAATTTGTATATATTGTGTTGCATTTATTCTACTTTAGAGTATTATGTATGTCAGGTGGATAAAAAATATGGATTCGTTTATTTGTATATAAATTTAGGATGAAATAAAGATAACAGTTAACTTATAGCCTGCTAGGTGTTATTACCAATGGTTTTGTGTGAGAATTACTTGTGCATGTAGTTATACTGCCTCTAATTATAATAATAATAATATAATAAGTATTATGATTTTCGGAAGCTGTAACAAAACGGACACTTACTATACCCCAAGGAGGTTATAAAACCTCCTTGGATAAAGTCAGTGTCCGTTTTGTTACAGCTTCATATATAATATATGTTATATTATATTATATAACCTCCTTGCTATACCCAATATAATATTCCTATGCTAGTACTAATTGAAGGACTATGGGTTTGCAGCTAAAATATTAATCCTCTAAATGATATAAGATAGAAGATCGTCCTTTTTAATTTATTCCAATTTCTCCAACTCACTGAACATGCTGAAGGCTACTTTCAGTAAGAATTTCGCGGACATTTATTTTATTATGATATATAAATTATATGTGATGCAGGTAAATCAATATCTCTGGCTTGTAATGAATTTTAGGTTTCTTGTCAATTAAATTTGACATTTTAACCCTTGAAGCGCTAAATTAAATGATCTAAATTTTCACCAATTTAAAGTTGTGTCTCGCTATCGCGACCCACAACTTCAAATTTACTCATATTTGTTGCAAATTAGCTAATCTTGACTGCATCTTTTAAATAAATTTAAATTAAAAACGTCACACCCTGCAGTAAAGCATAATATGATGAGCGATAATTATTCCTATATATATCAATAATTAAATCATGGTAGGGGTGGGAGTTCCTTGTCATGATAAATGATAACCAAGCCGTTATACTTTATATTGCCTTGTCAGAGCAGTATACGGAAACTCATGATGCTATGCCAGGCAAGTATGCAAGTTGGAAAGTACTCGTGCAATACAACAAGTAAAATACTGAATACGAAACGTTTGTTGTTTTAACGCTGAGTCATTGTCTACGACATTGGTCCAACATTAAATCGGCATTGGCTCAGTGTTACATAAGAACAAACCTTACCAACGAACGAGTCAATACACGCCACAGCCTAACCTTTTCTGACGTGTTTTTATTTCTGGCAGTGTGTCACGTAGCCCCAGTGGCTGAAACAGGTTTCAGCCACAGATTGACCGCGTACAAAATCGTGGGACATTTATTTGGATTGTCATATCTGAATACATCGGGGAATAATCAGGTCGAAAATAGATTTTTTTAGAATCAGTAACATTTCAGTTCCATGCCCGCATGCTCAGCTCAGAGGTCACACAGGCATTACAAAAATATGGACATTTTTCGGACCTTGTGGTCGAGATCGCTCTCGATCACCGCCGTATGGAATTTTTTGGGTAAAGCAAATACCCCAATCCACGGCCCCGTAGTGGACGACGCGGCTATGCGTCACGGTGCTGTGCTAACATTATAACGCGGCTGGCTGAGCTTACAATACATTCCACAATATTGATCCATGTTATGTTAAACTCGTAATCCCTCTGCACGTGGTAGGTCCTGTTAAGACTATACTGTAACCTGTTTAGGCCTAATCATTGTATAACCAGACATGCGGACGGGACTGTTCGTGTTTAATTCATACTGATTGACTACTAGCTTTTCTATGGTGAGTAGACCTACCTTATTATTTCAAAATAATGATTTTCAGCTTCATTGTGGGGAGTACTTTATTATTTTAAAAGGACTTAAAGTATTTCACTGAAATTTAAGTGGTATATAAGCATGTAGGCCCCCACAAGGTTCGTACCGGGTATCTGTCTATAGTCAGGCAGATTGGTGTAACAATTGTGGGTTTATACATAGAAGCATGAAATTTTCAGCATGTTTGGACAATGTGCCTAGGCAAATTTATAGCTATGGGGCCAATCGAAATATTGTCTATGTGAGCCTTGGCAGCCATTTTACAAAATGGCTGCCAAAAGAACACTGCGGTCGCATAGTATTTTCCATAATGAGACAAAATCAATTATTATTGAATGATTCAACCTATCCAAATAGTAGACAATGTGCCTGGAATAATTTATAGCTATGGGGCCACTCAAAATAATGTCCATGTGAGCCTTGGCATCTATTTTTCAAAATGGCTGCCAAAAAGAATACTGCGGTCGTATAGTATTTTGCATAATGAGACACAATCAATTATTATTAATTGAGTAAACCCATCCAAATAGTAGACAATATGCCTAGGGCAATTTATAACTATGGGGCCACTCGAAATAATGTCTATATGAGCCTTGGCGGCCATTTTTCAAAATGGCTGCCAAAAGAACACTGCGGTCGCATAGTATTTTGCGTAATAAAACACAATCTATGATGTTTGAATGATTCAACTCATCCACTTAACAACCTTTGATGCTATAACATACACTTAAGGAAGCTGAACCTCAAGTAAGGGTGATTGCTATCTATACTATACTTAAATGTGTTGCAAAGTCACTGGTCTTCAGGCTTTACGCATCAGTCTTGTCCACAGCACTGGAACAAGGCAGTACACTTCAGTGCTGCTTCATTGCACTTGCATTGTTTCCAGTTGGGTGGGTCAGCCCAGGCCCAGTCATCAGGGGGTGACAGCTTTTGAGCAACTGCAGTTGCCTGGCCCAAGCAGTGCCCCTTGGTAGACTGTTCTCTTGATGTGCTTCACCAAGGCACCTTTTGTTGGTGGGATGGCAGGCATCCATGATGATAGCTCTTCCCTTCTTGGTGAACAGCTCCTTTCGGGCTTCATCAATATTTTGGTAGGGTCCCTCGTACGGTCAATACAGCAATAGTGAAACGCTCCAGCACGGCAACATCGTTATCAGTTATTTCTGCTTGGCCTGAGGACAGAGCCAGGAAAGTTGGTGTAGCATATTCAAATACTTCCAGGTTTCCCATGCTGACTTCTTCCCCTTTGCACCAAAGGATGATACCATACGTATCACACCCCGTATATATGCATGGAATATAGGGATATAAGAGATCGAGCCTTGTCAGGGCCGAGGGATGTAGCAATCTCGTGTGCGGAATGTACCTAGAGTGTCGACCTGTCCTAAAAGACACCCAGAGCTCCCACATTGAAAGCATCTTCCAAGTGCAGAATCATTCGGCCATGTCTGCATGGTTGCACAGGGCGAGGGAGCAAAAGTCTCTGGGGAGACTGCACAGAGCATCCCCACAACTTGTGGTAAATACTTGCTTCTCTGTTCCCTTGTGGGTAAACTACTCGATTGTTCCGATCCGCCAAAACTGTTGCCGAAACTGATGCCAGTTTTCTCGGAGATTGGTGGAGCCTTCTACAGACACCCTTCCCGCACTTCTCTCTTCTGTATTGGTCCCAGACCACGCCAACCATACTGGCATGTTGCAGTTGGGCCTGGACGTGGGGTAGGAATATCTTTATTGCATAATCATCAAAAGTCTTGGTGGCATGTGGTTTAAGAAAGTTGACAACCAGAGCTCCAGCGAGGATTATGACATCAGCTCCTGGGGCTTCACCTCTGACTGCAGCACAGTTGCTCTCTAGGCAGCCCAAGAGGTCTGCCTTGGTTCCCGATCTGAGGTTGCAAGCTGAGCTAAAGATGGGGGGCACGCCTGATTTCATGTTGGAAAAAGTCATTTAGGTTGTCATCTCTTGACTGACAGGCGATGTATAGGGGAGCAGTCACTCTTCAAAGATGAAACTTAAAGGCTTGGTTTGGACTTTTCTCTTTCAGAAGGTCGACTGACAACTTGTTTTTCTTTATGGGTTCAGCGATGGGAGTTGTTTGCTCCACCAATCGATCAGTCATGAACTTCTGATACTGTTGTTCTCAGCCTGACGTAAAAAGGTGCCACAGTTGGGTCAACGATGTCCCTAGTGTTGGGTTGGGTTGCCCATATCTTCTATGACATCAACTAGTTCCTTGTCCTGCTTTCCAAAAGTCACCAGGAAACTTTTGGTCTGCTCATGGTGACTGGTATCCAGAAGCTTGTGGTGTTTTCTCTCCAGGGATGCCTTAAACTCACTAGTCATCATCACCAGCTCAGGACCAGCGACCACCCAGCGTCTGAGGGCCTCGGGGGATTGAGGAAGTCCAACAGCACCACCGTCACTATTTATGTCAGCACTGTTTTGCTCATGTGCCTGGTCCAGAGCCATGGATAAAAACACCCTGTTGGTTTTTGCGAACAGTAAAGTTGCCATTCATGAACTCCATAACAGTTTTTGGGTGGATTATGATTAGACTGAACATGTCACGAATTTAGACTGGTACCCATCTTGTGTGTGGGTGTGATCCAAACTGAAGAATCATGGGGTTACCTTGGTCAGGCAGTCCGCATACAGAGCAAAGTTTGCCTCGTGTAGATAAAGACGAGGAGCTCAACATGTTTGAGTTGGAGAGCTGTGTGCCAGAAATTGAACTGTGGAATCACCTGATTTTTTTCAGGCAAACCAGTCATCAAACGTTTCTGCTTGGCATTCTGGCTCCAGGGACTCCAGGTAGTGGGCATACGTAATTTTGGGTAGGATGTACATGCTGCTTGCTGTAACTTGGTGAGCATGCCTAGTTCTTGTGATATGAGAGGCCTTCAAAAAGGAGTCTGCTGTACCTGCCGAGAAGGGCTGTTGTGCTGCAGAAGCTGAGCTTTATGTGTACCACTGCTTGACTGTGATAGGGACTGGATGTTGGGACCATAAAGAATCATGGCTAAGATTGTTAGAAGTGACTGGGGTACAGAGTTGAACTGGCATGGCTCATCAAAGGAGCCTGTGATTGTAGCTTGCAGTTAGAACATGTCTTTCAACACAATTTGAGCTGCTCGTGCGAGACAGATGGCTTCGTCATCAAAATCGTCCTTGCAGAGCTTACGTAGGGCAGCTCCCATGTCTATGTCAAATGTAAGGAGTAGGCTACACCCCGCCCTTCTCTCTAAGCTTTCAGGTATGGGAAGTGGGCAAGGATGCAATTTTAAGGGTCAGTGCTGTGTGGACGAGTGTCTTGCGCAATGCCAAATTGCTGGAGCCGCGCAGAATACAGTTTGATCAGGTCTGCTAGCATGAAGACTGGAGCTTCATTCATCTTCGATTCATCAATGAAGCCTATGTTAGCAATTCAGCGAGAGCAATGTTTCTGCTGAGGTTGTCAGTTGTGTTCTGTTTGCCTTTCTGGGCTTGCTCGGCTACAGCTCTGTTGTAAAGTGATACTAAACAAAGAGTAGTAAAGGGTTACTAAACAAAGTGATACTCAGCAACCCGCGTCTTATGCTCTCAAGTCCCCAGCACTGAGTTTAGCCAGAAGTTGCTGATCTTGAAGATCTGTGGCACATTTTGAAACTTTCTTGTTGAGCCCAAAAGTGGCTGCTTCGTGGAGTGTGTCTACTGTGTCTTCATCCCCACAGAAAAAGCAGACATGTTTTGTCGATGCTTCCTGTGTAGCACTTTGTCGAGTATAATTCTTGGAAACACCTGAACTGCGGTCACAGTCTGTCACAAAATGTTTTTTTAACTCATTGAAGCGTATGAGGTGTGTTGAAATAGTTGAGTAGCCTACCCTTGACCAACATTGACATCAATCCGCTTGCTTTCAGTAGAGAACTGCATTGATACGGGAGTTACTGTCTGGCAAAGGCAGCATATTGTCCAGTCGGTTATAAATGGGCTGTGTTACTCGAGAGTGAGAGGGACCAGCCGAGCCACCAGCCTGCTGTAAATCGCAAATATTTTACTTATGTATATGGCTATACGTCTACCACCACCATTTAAACACGTTCACCACATATTAAATGAATAAAGGAGTCATGGAAAGATAAAAAAGGCAATTTTGTTAATTTATTGCCCGAATGTAAGTGACCCCTGGAACCATTAGCACAAAGTTGGTTATGATGAGCTATTTATGATGAGCTGAGCTATTTTGCTGAGTCAGCATAATTTTGAATGTCTCCATGGGCACAAACACCCGCATATACTGTTTGTAAAGTGCTGTGGTAGTTTAAGGTTTAATAATAAGGCAATGCAAGGCCAATAACTGTCTTACATTGCCTTAGTAGTTGAAGTTGTCCGTGTCACAAGTGCGTATTCGACGCCATTTTGAAAAATGGCTGCCAACACTTACAAGGGTCTTACTTCCGGTGGCCCCATAGCTGAAAAGTTAGCCAGGACCACAGTCTAGACATGTGCCAAATTTCATGTTTCTATGTATAAACCCACAATTGTTTGCTATATTTCACATAGCTGCCTGACTACTATATCTATGGCTCGTGCATGTGCTCATGGTGCTTGAAAACTATTATATTATCAGATTATATAGGCCTATCTGTTGGATGACTGTATGACCGGAATCCCGCTACACCGTCCGTGGTAGGCCTATATACTATGAGATCTGTTTAATCATCGTATAACCAGACATGGCGTTGCGGACGGGATTGTTCGTGTTTAATTCCTACTAACTGATTAACTATTCTTGTAATTTTAGAATAATGATTGTTAGCTTTACTGTGGAGAGTATTTTATTATTTTAAAAGCATTACCCCGTACAACGCGGGGAGAGTCATTAGACGTCAGAATCAGACGTCTGTAGGCCCTATAGGTCACGTCAGATTGTGATGTTTAAAGTCGATCCGCGCACTGATAGAATTAAACTATTTATGATGGCCATATAGGCCTACCCATTAAACATAGGTAGGCATACTCGAATGAAGCGGAGCGAGTCAACTAAAATAGTTATGAGGTTTTCAAATTAAAAAAACCCTTTGGTCTCTTATTCTCTATAAAAATATTTCATCGCTTTATGGCTTGAAGCAATGCTGAATTAATGCTGGACCATCATCTACGATGCTAGGCCAATTATGAACCAGCATTTCTTCAACGTCTTGAGTTTGCAGGGATATACTGTGGCACTATAAAGTCATTCTGCATCGTTACTCATATTGCCTAATGTTGCTTTCGTGTTTAAATTGGTTATTGAAAAAACGTTCTCGCTGTCTTTGAATTTTGTCATTTGTAAGATGTTTGAGTCGAATCCTGTGCGTATTAAAGCTTGTGATATCCGTATGGAGCCCAATGTCATGGCAAACACGGATTATCGACTGATCCCCTCATAGGACGTTACAAACCACGGCTGTATAGTTGCAGGAGGAATCAATGTGTATATAACGTTAGTGGAGGACCAGCCGCTAACATAGTCTTCATAGTATGAATTATATTTAGTTACCAGTGCATTGTACTGGTGAATATAATCCATAATTTTAATTGTGCTTCATTAATAAATGGGTGTCATGGTGTTTTAAATAGGCTTAAACCGTCACAATAGCCTGGGCGTGCCAGTGGTATTAATGGCCTGACGTGGCAATAGCTTAAAGGCGCCTTCTAAATATTTACCATGTTTAAAGATGAAACACTTTGTAAAATTTTAATTTTTTTTGTTTTTATTGTAAATATTTTTTACAATTTCACAATCAGCCGTTTTAGGGATCTATTTAGTATTAATAACAAATGTATGTATTAATCTTGCATTTATTTATACACAATGTTAATAATTACATATAAATCACCTGATAATTAAAACTTGAAAGAAGACATTTTATTATCAAATAAAAATTGCCCTATTACACGATTCATTGATGGTGCGAATTATGATTGTCGGGCCCTATCAAAGTGTCGCGATTTAATTTTGCGCGCTATCAAAGATAAGAAAAAACTTATCCTGATTTTGTTTCTGTCCATTGGGCATCCGTGGTACAAGTCTGAGTGAGGTCATATTGGTCCTAATACGGATTTGTGAGTCAGATTCGATGTGTACCGGTACGAGAACGTCAGTTTCTCATGTCGCTAGGTAAATGATAGGTGTGAGTGAATGTGGTTTAAAATTGCATTCCTTTCGGAAATGTGTGGCAGTATCGCGTATGGAAGAAGCTTAGGAAACACGGAACAATAACATTTCCTTGTATTCCTTTTTCGAATAAATTCAATATGGGGCATTTTATAATGGAATGATCACTCCATGACTTTTAACTGTTTAAAGTATATTGTTTGAAGACAAAATTATTCCTCTCTTTTTGTACAGATTTTTTTATTCTTCCCTTTTGTTCCTCTCTATAACACTGTTTATTATACTCAGTAAATAATTTGCCGCTCACAATATGTTCGATCTTTTGGAGGCGTGTAGACTACGTCTCCCCGTATCGTGCTTGGCCCGTTGGGTCGCTACGCTCGGCCAGCATGAAACCAACATTGTTTATGAAAACTACATTGGTTCAAAGGCTTGAGTTTGCTGGGATGTAGTAATTAATTGGAGAAAAATTGGTTTAGTGTGTGTCTTCCGAGGCGAGCAGGTGATCAATCTAATAGCTCGTTGATGAAGAATGATTAGAGATTTTATATGAATATCTTGAACACCACCCCAAACCTCTGAACAATAATTTAGATAAGGAAAAACTAAGGAATTATACAGTGTAACTAACATATTTTTAGATAATAATTGTCTTGCCTTTCTTAGAACTCCTATACCTTTAGATAATTTAGTTTTTAAATAGGATATATGTCGACTCCAAGATAAATTGGAGTCAATGTAGATACCAAGAAATTTAGTGTGCTCAAGAAATTAATTTTTTTGGTTACAAATTCTTATATCTTGTTGGTTATCAATCCAACATCGTTTCGAGTGGAAAATTATAAAATGTGTCTTTTTAATGTGTAAAGATAACAAATTATTAGCCGCTAACCAAATAACTTTGTTTACCTCACAGTTCATAACTTGTACTAATTCATCAATATTTTTACCATGCAAAAATATATTGGTATCATCTGCAAATAGAATAGGAAAAAAAATGTCAGATACATTGCAAATATCATTAATGTACAAAAAAAATGAAAGAGGTCCAAGGATAGAACCTTGTGAAACTCCATTGGATTTAGTATTATTGTAAACTACATATTGTTTTCGATCTGAGAGAAAAAATTTGAGCCCATCTAGTGCTGTACCACGAATTCCATACAAATATAATACAATTGTATGATCAACTGTATCAAATGCCTTACTAAAATCTAAAAATACTCCTAAAACACATTCTCCTTTTTTGTAAGATTCAGTAATTTTATCAACTAATGTTATTCAAGCTAAATTTGTTGAGTAATGTTGTCTGAAACCAAACTGATATATGTATAATATGTCATGTCATGTATTAATAAATGCTAATATTCTGTTATACATCAGTCGTTCTAGGATTTTAGATAACAATGGTAATACAGATACAGGTCTATAATTATTTACATACATTTTATTATCATTTTTAAACAAAGGCGTAACCTTAGCAATTTTATGTTCTAGAGGGACAATGCCCTGAGCTAAAGATAAATTCATCACATGAGTAAGAATTCAGTTACGTTCAAAATTATTGGTTTGACCAGGGATTGTGTTAAACCATCCCACCCGTCACTGGTTTTTTTCTTCAAATTATTAAATATTTTAAGTATTTCAGCATTAGTTGCAGGTGCAAAAAAATTCTATCTGTGACATTATTTTTTATATAACTTTTAGGATTTATATAAGGATTATTGTGTTCAATTTTACCTGCTAAATTGAAGCCTATGCTTACATAAGAATTATTAAATGCATTAGCAATGACTTTACAGTCCTCTAGAATACCACCATTTATTAAAAAATTGTTATTCATATTACCTGGTTTCGATTTCCATAAAATATCTTTTGAAATCTGCCAAGTCGTTTTTAGATTGAATTTGTTATTTTCAATCATGTTCTGCGTTCAGCGTTCAGCTAAGCGCATTTCAGAATTTACTTTAGCTCTATAATGTTTATATAAAACCTCGTTGGTTACATTAGGAAACTTTTTGAATAGTAAATATGCTTCATTCTTTTTAAAATTTAACCTTTTCATGTTATCAGGGGTTATCACTTAGCCAACGTTTTCTATTTTTATAATCAGATAATGCGACTTAACATGGGTAACCCGTTCAGGCCTGAATTTACCGTTATCGTCTTCACCCACTACAAGCCGCGAATTGCGAATTGTAGTGGATGAAGACGATTTGATGTGGTTTAAAAATTGCAGAAAATTGCCATGTATTGGTAAGCCAGTTTCATGGAAATTTTCATTAAAAAGCCCTTATTTGTAGAAAAATTAAGTTTGTTTTCAGGGATGTAAAATAATGCTTTAATGCATCGTGAGGACTTAAAGGGTTAATGGGGTTAATGGGGTTAATGGGTTAAAATACTCAAGTATTTTTTCATGGAACAGTGAAAATGATGCTTGGCAAGGGCTCTCCAAGCAAACAAAACTCCAGTCGGTAGTTTTAACAAGATTATGAAATTTAATCACGTTATTGTTCATATCTCTTTTAATAATTATTGACGATTCATGTTGTGCATTATTGTTAAGTATATGACAAATTGGAAAATAATCAGTGATATTTGTTTATAAAATAGAAGATAAAATACCCTTGTGCTTTATGTTGTTTGTAAAAATGTTGTCAATAAGTGTTGCAGATACTTTTGTAACACGAGTAGGTTTGTTAATTAAAGGGAAGAAGTTATATTCGTACAATGTGTCAACAAATTCAGCAGTAAGATTATGTATATTTGAATTTATAAAATTTATGTTAAAATCACCCATAAGGTAGTATGTTTTTCTTCTTTGTGAATAAAATTCAAAACATTAATAAGTTTCTGTGTAAAAACATTGATATCATGATATGTATTTACCCTCTACTTCAATAAATATACTTGCAAAATCTGTTTGAAATACAATTAAATCATCCCTTAAAGTATATGGAATCTGATCCCTAACAAAAATTGAAATTCCTCCTCCGCGTTAAAATTTATGTTCACATACATAGCCATTAACTGAAAACAGATCTACAGTACCTTCATCAATCCAGGTTCATTAAAAATAAAAAGTTCATTAAAATAATGCTTATCTTGGTCTAAGTCATTTAGAGGGTCTATAAATCCAGTATCATCAATATCATTTGTTTCAAAAACATTAAATAATTTTTTTTTACATGTTTTTCAACATGTTCAATGTGATTGAAAGGAAATAGGTGCACATAATTTACACATCAAATTAGAATTACTAAGTTATCTAAAATCTTTTTTGTCAAATCAGTTATACATTTAAGGTGAAATGAACATTTACAAGCAAAACATTTTAGTTTATAAGAATGACTACTTATATATCTATTACATATATTCAATAATAACTATCCATGGTTATGAAGAGTATACTCTAACAATAAATTTAAGTGTGAGTGTATTGTACAAAAACAAATAAAATGTGTAATAAAGATACTGCATTTTGGCTTTACATGGCAGAATATATTATGTGACAATGACGACTTTTAAAGTAAGCAGATACTGCATATTGGCTTTGCACGGCAGACTACATTATGTGACAATGACGACTTTTTCTATTATTTTTTCAGATTATATATTAATTGTGGTGGATCATCTCTCATACAGATTATGGCGGGGCATGCCCCTCTCCCTGATGCCACCCTCCCTGATGCCCGGGTGGGATGTGTTGATGACTCTGATGCTAAGGTAGTCCGTATTGTACACATCTCTGACACTCACAACAGACACAAAGCCATGCGGCCTCTCATACCAGATGGAGATATTCTAGTTCACTCTGGAGACTTCTCTAATTACCACCTCCTCAAACCGTATCTCGGAAACTGGGATTTTAATCGAGACGTTTCAGAAATTAATCGTTTTATGGGCAAGCTGCCTCACAAACATAAGATATTCGTGGCTGGAAATCATGAGGTTAACTTCACCCAGCAGTCCAGAGAGAAGATACAGGGGTTACTTCCTAACGTGATCTACCTGCAGGACTCCAAGGTGCAGCTGGAGGGCATCACCTTCTACGGCAGTCCTTGGAATGGTCTGAGAACATCCAGAGCTCGTGGATTCACAGCTCCCTATGATGACCTGTGGCGCCACTGGGCGGATATCCCCACAAACACTGACGTTCTGGTCACGCACAGCCCGCCAGCCCCCATACTGGATGAAATAGGTGTAGGCAGCTCTAGCCTGACAAAGGTCATACTGGAACAAATCAGGTCAGTGAGTCATGCATTTCACTGAAAGAGTAAAAATATTTATAATGGACGTAGACGGACACATAACATAGGTATTCAAATGAAGCGTAAAAGGCCAACTAAGACATTTGATGATTTCAAATTGAAAAAACTCTTTGATCTCCATGGATTTATACAACAATATTTCATCTTTGTAAGGGTTAATTTTTTTTTTAACTCAGTTTAAAAAAAAGTTATGTAAAGGCCCTCACGATGGTATATTCGTTATGTGTGGTAGATATGACAAATCACCGGTATGCTAAATGTATCATTCAGACAAATACGAACGAACAATCAGTTCTAAGAAACTTTATTAAACTGAAAAAACAAAAGGCAGTAGGCCTCTATCTGCTTACTAAGATTTGAAATTGCCTTTTGAATTTACGCGGCAGTACTACTTTTGCTTTGCTGCTGCTTTGTAGAATAATTTTGAACTACTAATTCAATTTATTTTGTTACAGACCAAAGCTGCATCTATTTGGACATGATCACGGGGGAAACGGCACCAAGCTTGAAGATGGAATACTGTTTTGTAACTCTGCCATGAAAGTGAATCAGCGTCATCATGTGATAGACTACTATGTCAGTGAGCATCAGGATCTGCCTACATCTCCAGTATCTGACAGTTAACCCTTTAAACCCTCACGATGCATTCAAGCATCATGTTGCATCCATGAAGAAGAATTGAATTTCCTACACCTAGAGCTTTTGGAGCGAAAATTTTCATGCAAAATTTTCAGTAAAAACAATGAATTTTTTTCATTTCCCACCCACTTTAATTCATATTTATCCACTACAAATCGAAAATTGCGACAGCAATTCGCGGCTTGTAGTGGATAAAGATGACAATGGTAAATTCGGACTTGAAAGGGTTAAAGAACGCCATGCCAGAAAGATCTCCTGTATCTGACACATAAAGAACGCTATGCCTTTATTATCTCCTGTGAACGCCATGCCTGTAATAATAAATTAATGAATGGCTCAGAGGTAAAGCTAAATATATAGGAAATAATATACTAAAATATCTAAGCCATTCGTCCCAAAAATCAGGACTTATTTATCAACATATATTTATATATATAATATACTTTCAAAATTGATACTTTTCGTCAATGGTAAAGTGATCCAAGTCCATCAGTTTATATAGGGACATTTTGACTTTGATCAGAGAAGGGGATGTGGCGCTTTGGTAGAGCGCCTGACTGCCTCGCCAGTCATGCATGAGTCCCGGGTTCGAGCGCCTGCTGATCCACCGTGGGATTTTCTGAGATATAGCGGCCTCGTCGAGTTAAGGTTGAAACCAGTATCGACGTTAATATCACCAGAAATACAGAATACAGAATATTATGTATTTCTGATATCACGATTGGCCATGCGCTGCGCGCTTCTTCAGACACTCATTGAGTAGACATCTAACCCTTAGAGCACTACAGTAGACATTCTGTGTTTTTAGCACCTGTAGGCTATATCCAGTTGCTAAAAAATAATTATGCTTCCGATCTTGAAACACTGATATATGTCGGGTCTTAAATTTTACAAATAACACAAATTTTTAGTCACTTGAAGTTGTGGATCGCGGTCTGAGGCCGAGCACGCTACCTCTCGGTCACGGAGGCTCCCCACAATACTGACTTTCACACATGGATGGGGAAGAAACATTTTTGTTTCTTTGAAACCGCCGAGACCGGGAACCGAACCCCGGACTCTGGCGTGAAAGGCAGCGGTGCTAACCACTACCCTAGGTGGAGACGTGATCAAAATGTGTACAATAAACCCGCATTTATGTGAGGAATCAGCAAAATTTCAAACAGTTGACCTCCATTTTGCAAATCTGAATAAATTTTAACTCACTTGAAGTTGTGGATCGCGTCAGCGAGACACGACTTCAAGTGGGTGAAAATTCAGATTGAATAATGTGGCGGTTGAAGGGTTACCCCTTTCAGCGCGGGGAACGTCTTTAGACGTCAAAATCTGACGTCTATAGACGTCAGATTCTGACATCTAAAGTCAGTCCCCGCACTGAGAGAGGCCCTAATTTTTTTCTAATGGTCGTAGACCCATTACATAGTTATTTAAATGAAGAGAAAGGCGGTAACTAAGACATTCATGATGATTTCAAATCAAAAAAAAACATTTGGTTTCTATGGTTACACAACATTATTTCAGAGTTGTAAAGATTAAGCCAATGTTGGATCAACGTCGTAGATCTGACTTTAACCCCGAAATACACAAGACGTTCAAACAATGTTTAGGTGATGTTGGGCCGATGTCACAGACAGTGGGCCAAGATTAACCCTTAAACATGGTAGAGCGCTGAAATATTTTATGAAAACCTTGGATACCAAAGGGTTTTTACAATTTGAAATCATCATAAATGGCTTCGTTAGCTCTTTCTGATTCATTTGAATACCTGTGTTAGAGGTCTACGGCCATTAGAAATATTTTTATTTTTACAGGGCGGGGATAGACTTTAGGCATCATCTACAGACGTCAGATTCTGACGACTAAAGTCTATCCCCGCGCTGTAAAAGTCACCCAACATTGGGTCAACCTCTCGTGTTTAGCTGGAACTGTTCGCAGTCCTGGTTATCGTCATATAGGGCCTAAGCATATTTGATGACATGACATATGGTATTTTGTCTTTTTTGCACGATTGAACCATACATAAATGCAGTGTAGTCAGTTTTAGCATGGAGATCTCCTTGGTCGTAGATAGTGTGTTCACTTTGATTTGTATTTTATGTGGATCTCTGAGAGTTTGTATCTGTCATTCAGCTGTGATATATGACGTACTGATATGCGAACACAATGTTGTATGTTATTTTGTAATGTGTACCCATTGTAATTGAATATAGATTATTGTGTCATAAATGTTCTGTGCATATTCTATAATTTTGAATTGTTTTTTTTTTGCTACTAAGGATCTTTACATAATGTTCACAAAAATAAGAAATAGGACTAGAAGCTATCATTAAAAAATTATATAGCTCGCCATATCATAAATATTTTGGTCCCTACGAGGTCACATGTATTCGCGACTTAATTGCGCCTTATATACGTAAATATTACGGAATAGAGAATCAAGACGAGGTATTTTTTAGCGATGAAATATTTTGCATATCTCATCATCCACCTATTTCGTTTCGTTTTTGAGCACGATCCACGTGCTCAAAATGAATCACAGCACCCTCAATCCACTAAATTAAATAATTTAAATTGCTCCCACTGGCAGTTGTGTCTCGCTACCATGACCCAAAACTTCAAGTGGGTGAAAATTACCGATATTTGTTTAATTTGAAAACATTTGCAAATCTTGATGTTTAACACTCGTTTCGTTCCCAATAAAAGTGATTTTATTGACTAATAAAACAAATTTAAAACGACTATAGTTGCGCTTTATAGTAAGTGTTCATGATATTATCAGCAACTTAGCTAGGTAGAGTACTATTTAGAGTCATTTAAAACACACCAATTTTCTTTGTCCGACCACGACATTCTAAGCCGGGAATGGGGGAGTTATTGATGATCAAGTACAGACCAATAATGGTAGGCCTATGGTGCTATATAATCAGTCAGGTGTGACCGAGCTGTTGATTATGAGGGATACATGTTATGGGCGGATGTGTTTTAAGTCAGTTAAAACACTCGGAGCTCCACATTCTTAGCTGTGGAAAAGGCCTCGGCCTTTTCCACAGCTAAGAATGTAGAGCTCCTTGGGCTTTATCCTATACGGAAATCTGTAATTGACTGAGAAATCAGCGAAAATGATGTGATCCTGGCGTGGGGTTTGCAATACGCATAGGCCTATGGGGCTGTTCAACAACTACGTAAAACCTAGAGGAGGGTAAAGGGATGTATTACGGAGCGTTACTAGGCCGTTGAGCACAATTCTGTTTAATTACTGTCTCAACTATACATATTTATTTTACGACGTCAAGAGGCCCCGTCAAGGGCGGGGATCGACTTTAGACGTCAGAATCTGACGTCTGTAGACGTCAGATTCCGTCCTCTAAAGTCGATCCCCGCACTCTAAGAGTGAACATATTTATAATGGTCGCAGACCCATAACAAAGTTATTCAAATGAATCAGAAAGAGCTTATGAAGATATTTTTGATGATGAGTAAAATGACTGAAACATTTATGATGATTTCAAATTGAAAAAACCCTTTGGTCTCCTTGGTTTATGTCAAGGAGAAAAAACGAAATTCGATAGATTCGTAGCGCCGAGTATATTCAGATCTACGAATCTATCGTAATTGAGTTCTTTCTTCGACTTAAAATACACAAAATACGTACATGTGCTCCAAGAATTCATAGATAAATGATAGATAAAATAGTCAGTGTGGTTAACCAAGAAACATTCGGCATGTAGTGCCATGGTAAAACCTGCATAATAAGTAAGCAGTGTGTCCGCACGGGCATGTATGAAAAATAACAGTAGATTCGTAGATACGAATCTACTGTTTTAACAATAGACTGACGTCACCGGTGTATTTTGAACAAAAATATTTGAGTGCTTTAAATGATAGATAAAATAGTCAGTGTGGTTAACCAAGAAACATTAGGCATGTAGTGTCATGGTGAAACCTGCATAATAAGTAAGCAGTGTGTCCGCACGGGCATGTATGAAAAATAACAGTAGATTCGTAGATACGAATCTACTGTTTTAACAATAGACTGACGTCACCGGTGTATTTTAAACAAACATATTTTAGCGCTTTGACATGTTTAATGGTTAACAAAATACATCAGGGTCCGAGATAGACAGGTGGCAATTGTAAATGGACGTTGCAATAATTATGTCATTCGAAATCGCTAACGTTATATGGCTTTGAGCAGCTCTCTCATTATGTCATAAAGTGCTGCCAGAAAGGACCAGCTCATTAACAGCCCATTACGTCATGGTATTATATGACTTGTGAATTCCCTCTGTAATGTGTGCACATTTATCATAACCCTCTGCCCGAAATCTAACAACGCAAATTCGAAAATTATGAAACCCACTATTGATCATTTTCAAAACATACCAGCGCAAAGAGCAACAAGAACATTTTCAAAACTATTTTCGCGTGTCCTGTCGGTTTTTGCACCGGTTTTCGGGTGGGAAATCAAAGCGAATGAAGTCACTGCAATCGGGCCGTGAATCAAAGAAAATCGCCTCACATTTCGCGTTGGTTTTCGTGTTGGCGTGTGGACAGTCAGGCGGATTTCCCAACTGTCGTCGCATCCCGTTGGTGTGCTTTATGCTTCATCCCGCTATTGAATAATTCACGACTTTAGTGGTTTTTTAATTGATTTTATTAACTGATTAAATCACTAATATTTGGAATGAAATGACTGTCTAACCATCAAGATTTCAAAATATCTCGTCTCAAATTAAAATTAATAGGAGTAATTTTCATCCACCTGAAGCTAGACACACCTTCAAGTGGGTGAAGATTTAAATTGATTAATTTAGGGCTTTATAGTAAAAGTCACATTAATCCCGCATGTTCCTCGCTAATTTATCAAGCAATTATCATCCGATTGCCATGAAATATAACTATTCTGGGCAAACCATCCTCATTGACAGAACAGCCATGTCAATATAGCCATGTCAATATAGAAGCGAAATTACCTTGATTGACAGGATGATCCTGTCAATAAGGAGTTAAATTAACTTGTCACTGGCATTAGTTGGCCTATAAATACATTTTAAATTATTCACCCGCCAATTTATTTAATTGGAATGTTCACTCACTTTATATTATGTCTCGCTAAAGCGATTCACGACTTCAAGTGACTACAAAAAGTATTAAGATTTAACCACATTAAAGTAAACGATTTTGAAATCTTGCTGGTCGATGTCCCATCTTATCTTGAACATGTTTGACAGCTGGTTTTGAATTTGCTAATAACAGTTGATTCAAACGACTATAATCCTCTCCGAATTTTTGACTAACAATAACCCGAAATTGGGTCTTCGTTGTGAATGTGTTGATTGGATAAGCAGATATCCATTTGCCTATATTATATGTATCAAACAATCAATAGCGATTTAATATTATATGTTTAGCTTGTATCTGCTTGATCAAACTACGGGTAACAATTGATAAGCAATAACTTAGCTTAATAATTACAGGGAAGAATGAAAAGAATGCTAGATAATTATACAAACTGTGTTCAATTGGGTATTTGGAAATACATTGTAATATTGTAGTTGCCCAAATAATACAAACACTGTGTTCAGTGGACATGTGCTGTATTTTCATACTGTTCGAAAGTGTACAACATTAGGAATTTCCCACAAGATATAGACTGGGTATAGACTAACAAAAAGTGTCGTTATTAGTCATGCAAACCACACTGTTGTATATCGGTATCATAATCAAGTGTGACAATTACCATCGGTTGATACCGATATACATATTACCAGCTTAGATCAAGTCCCACTGCATAAATGTGACAACCCCACCAGACTTACATTAAGCTCTATTGATTGTTCTATCTTCAAAGGTATCAATATTTTAGCATGTATGCTCGGGAGATTATAATGCCAGGGAGTCTGAGAAGCCTAAGATGCATCCATCAGAGGTATTAACCCTATCTACGCTGAATTGGTTTTGTTAGAACCATGAAGAACAAAGGGTTTTTTCCAATTTGAAATCATCATAAATGTCTTACTTAGCTCTTTCTGATTCATTTGAATACCTATGTTATGGGTCTACGGCCATTATAAATATTTTCAATCACAGTGTGGGGAACGACTTTAGTCGTCAGAATCTGACGTCTACAGACGTCAGATTATGACGACTAAAGTCGATCCCCGCGCTGTAACAGTTAATGGCTATGGATACACGATATAATATCACAAAGATATTGTTAATGAGATGAGGGGACCACACCCGAAATATCCTGGGTAGTAATACATGGCCACCTGATCCAAAGGGAAGCTGTAGCCACCTGATTAGCATTCCTAGAAAATCATCCAATCACTTTAAATGTCAGATTTTAAACATCTAAAAATAAAACGTGACATCAAACAGCAAAAGTGAGAAATAGTGGACTTCCATTATGTCAAATCTGCATGATTTTCACTCATTTGAAGTTGTGGATCGCGTCAGCGAGACACAACTTAAAGCGAGGGATAATTCCCATTAAATAACTTGGCGGTTAAAGGGTTAATTAATAATTATTTATGGGACAAGAAACCGGCAACGTAACAGCGGTGCAATGACGTCCTGACAGGTGGCAACCCTTTTAGCGCCAAGTTAGTTAATTTAAATTTGTACCCACTTGAAGTTGCGTCTCGCACACAACTTCAAGTGGGTCATAATAACATATTCTGACGTATAAAGCATGTCCCTGTACTAAAAGACTGAAAATATTTATACTGGCCGTAGCCCCATAATATAGGTAATCAAATGAATCAGAAAAAGGTAACTAAGAAATTTATGATGATTTCAAATTGAAAAAAAACCTGGTGTTAAATTGTCAATCAGCACCCGTCATTCAGTTTTGGTGTCGAATTCTACACTTGGGCCAGGGTAATGTACAAATAAAAAAAAGTAAAAACGACGGGATTGGTGCGTGGAGCGTCCAGAAGTCGGCTGCAGACGACAAAGGAGGACATTAGTAACTGACTCCAGGAAATGATATAATATTTCACAAAGATCTGCCAGGTGCGCTGTAGATATCCCCTGTCACAGGTGGTGAGATCTACATCCGCCCACGACAGGATGTGCGGATCAGGAGGGCCTTGTTTGATAAACCTAAATTATTTCTCCAACATCGACATAGTCTGTTGATTTTACTTGCTCATTTAAAATTAACTTTTTTCTGAGCAGTAGGATCCATATTTGTTGTGACAGCATTTAAAGATGATGAAAAAAATGTACCGAGAAGTGTTTTAAATAATGATCGCTTAGTTTATTGACCCAAGGAGGTTATATAGATAACCTCCTTGATTGACCCAATTTTTGTACGGTATTTTGTATTTTGGCTGAGCCTCTCTTTGATTAGTCGGGGGTGGACTACTAGAGTTGATCCAGTTTATTTAGCCGCCATGTGCGCCATAGTTAATGGCGGCTGGATTAATGTTGGGCCAGCGTCGCAAACGGTGGCCCAACATCAAGCCAGCATTGGTTCAATGTCTTGTGATTACTGGGATGGTGCTATGTGATACATAGAACATTCCTCGTCTCCTATGACGATATGATTTTCAAACCATTTCTTACATGAAGTCATATTCTTATATTAGGCCTATTGACGACAAACAGTCTTCAACAATGTCGGCCAATCTGTTTGATTTGCTCTATAACTGCTCGTGAGCGATATATATAGGCTACAGAACAAAATGTGACCCGCCATGCGGCTTTATTACAATTATTTATAACGTCGTTTAAAATTTAAATTTAATGATTAAATAACTAATTTTAAAATATTAAAAATGTCATAAAACAAAAAGTTAGGAATATTTTTCAAAAATTCTTTCAGTTACCCAAACAGAAATGACACGGCTACCATATTAACAGTGAAAATCAATTTTGAAAATTTGACCAAACGCCCTTTTCGCGTGGCGGGTCACAAATGTTGGCAGAATAGACGTGATAAACTGATAAAGGGGACATTTTCCAAGTTATCTCGGCCAAGGTGAAATCCTACTGCCGCTGTCAAGCCAAATCTAATGACCACGCGAAATCTAAAGACCTTCCGGTCTCGCAGCAGATCTCGTGGGATTTCATCAGAGTTATAGGTACTAGGACTGTGTCACATATAGAATGCATAAGCTTTACATATTATTCATTTAATGATGCCAACACCGACGACACCTAACTCACCCTAAAAAATAAATAAAAAATGCTTGCAAAAATCGAGATATGACCCACAGCTGTCCACCTGCTGACGACACAGGTGTGCACTGGGAATTCTACCTGTTGTAAATGACGTCATCACTCGATTTCTCTCAGTGATGACGTCACGTATTTAGTGGACTTCATGTTACCACAGCACTCCGGGCTGGAAACAATACCCTCTGATTCCCCGGCCACTACCAGCTAGTAATTAACCCTATGGGCTCCAGGGGGTGTCACCCTATATTTAATTGCTTGCTCACAATGTGGAATGTGAGAGAACGTGAGGCAAATTAATTTTATGTGTTGAGCCCAAAACTGCCAATCAGGAATGTAATAATTTACGTCTTTTTTATCAGTACTATCTAACTATCTATCTAACTAGATCTATCTAATTACTGTATCTAACTATAGTATATAACTTCCTGTCCCCTCAACGGGTTATATTCGTTTCTTGCAGTTTTTTTATTGCCATATTGAATACCAGCTTTTCAAGGTGTTAAGGATAAAACGTGACATCAATCAAAAACAAAGATTTGAAAATCGTTCGGTCCCGTTTAGTCAAATTTTGTCAAATCTTTGACTCATTTGAAGCTGCGAATCGCGTCAGCGAGACACAACTTCAAATGAGTGGAAATTAAAATAGAATAATTTACCGGCTAAAGGATAAAAGATGAAAACTGTCGCTTCAGTCAGGAATATAAAAAAATATTTAATCTATACATAGCACTGAATACGTCAATTTTTTTTCCACTTGAGGATCGCGGTAGCGAGACACAACATTGAATTCTCTAATTGGAAGTCTCGAAGGTCAATAGCAGATAAAGACCATAAAGGTATCGGATACTCATTATTAGTATTATAAGTGTCTGCCATTACATATAATTACACAGATTGCTTTCAACGTAGTTTTTGTACTAAAATTGTTCAAATTTTGGAACTCTCTGCATCAGAGTATCCGTTTTAAATGTGTATACTAGTATAACACTTTTGTATCTGAATTACAACAATGTTTTCTAGAAAAGGTAGATAGTCAGTTCATGTTGCTCATGGCATTTTAAATGTTTATGCAATAATTGTCGTTTGTGAAGTTAAAAAAGTGTGTGGGGCTGATGGGAAATCATATATTACCAGAAATGCATCTTATGCATTTCTGATATTACTGATGTATCATGTATAACATTTATTGGGTGGGATCTTCACTGAAGCATGTCTAGCATCTATCCAAGGTGATCTATGTTTATTTTTAAAATATTTTACGTTTATTGCATTGTCTTTATCATATTGTCTATTACATACATATATTACACAACTATTTCATTTCATGTTTTGCATGTGTCGGTATATACTATTGCTACCAAATTATTAGAATTTAAAATTGATTTGAATAATAGACACGATGACTTGATCACTAGGTAGATTATTTAAAATTAATTGAAATTTATTTTATAAATAGACTATTAATAGCTGGATTGACATTCACAGCTCAAAAAAATAAATCAATTACACAATTACGTTGATACCCCCCCCCCCCTCACATTGGTCGATTAGGCTTAGGTGGTTCAATGTGAGTCAATCACATTTATTTATTTATTTATTTGATTTCCAGTTGAAAAGATGCAAAAAATGCTACAATATCATTATTACTAATTAAGTAACATGTTATTAACTCTGGTTGACGGAACAGACAACCTCTACGATGCCTGTCAACCATGTAATAAAATTATATAATAAAGTAATATATGACAGTATAAATATAAGATCATATTTTCACCAATTATAGGTATTACCATACTCATCATGTAAGACAACGTTAGATTTAGTGTTTAAAATAGTAATATTTTTGTGTACATTCTATTTTGAAAATTTGCACAATAGATTCATGTTGCGCTAAGTACACAATACAATGGGAATACTGGTAACAAATGACAAATGTATAAAGAATTATTAATTGACTATTGAATGGCTAGTATTTTTTTAAATCTATAAATCAATCTTTTAGGTAATCAAAGTCGCACAAAATCCATTTAATATCCATTTATTATAATTTATTATAAATTAAATATAATTTGACTTAAGTTGATAAAGAGCCATTTCTAAAGATTGCTCCTGTCGATCATTATATTGTAATAATCTTCTCAAACAAAAAAAAATGAAATGAAATGAATCGGGCTTTAGGCCACCTTTGTGCACATATAGGCTAAACTGGGCCAGGAGAACCTCCTGAGGATGGTGAGATGATTGAGATGGCACTGTCCTCCAGACACAGGATTCGAAATTCGAGCCCTGGTGGTCTGCGGCCGAGCACGCTACCTCTCGGTCACGGAGGCTCCCCTCTTCTCAAACAGTCACATGTGTCTGACTTATTATGTTTGAGTCAGTGTTTGTGAAGTTGATTTCACTGTCGTATCGCCTGTTATAAATTATCTTGTTTTTTACAGTACAAACACATATCACTGCTAACATCAAAATAATATAACACAGAAATATAATTAATCTGCAGATTTATAAATAAATACCCATCTTTACAGACATTAATAATAAATTGTGGTAAAATTACTTCCCAGATGCTGATCAAAAAAAGAAAAGATATTCAAGTTTTTTAACTCACATTTTACGTGGAATACAGACTATTATTTGATGTCAACCCTTACATTGCGGGGATCGACTTTAGGCGTCCGAATCTGACGTCTGTAGACGTCAGATTCTAACGTCTAAAATCGCTCCTCGCACTGTAGGAATTCAACTAACTATAATGGGCGTAGACCCATAACATAATTATTCAAAAGAAGCAGAAAGAGCTAACTAAGACATTCATGGTGATTTCAAACTGAGAAAACACTTTGGTCTCCATGATCTATACAAAAAATATTTCAGTGCTACAAGGGTCAAAATTCTTTCCACCTGTAAATAGGCCTACATTCCACTCTAATTATTCAGACTGGCGTGACACATTCTGGGTTCACCTCAGTGATTCACTAAATTAGACATGTCCAGCCACAACGCGATACTCACCTCAGTAGCTAAGGTCTGTACTTGGGTAATTAACCTTTCTCTTGCTACAGTCTTGTTATTGGGATAAACAGTATCTGTCCATATAGGTGTACTTAACGTCGTTTGATATTACATGCTTTTGTTTCTTCGGGTTTTACAAATTATGCCTATTTTTTTACTGACTTTTGGTTTTGATTCTCGTTATAGTTCTTATATATAATATCGAGTGGCATTCAATTTTCACCCTTACGGCGTGGGGATCGCCTTTAGACGTCGGAATCTGACGTGCATAGACGTCAGAATCTGACGTCTATGCACGTCAGATTCCGACATCTAAAGTCGATCCCCGCGCTGAAAGATTTAAATGTTTATAATGGCCGTAGACCCATAACATATGTAGGCCTATTCAAATGAAGCGGAAAGAGCTAACAAAGATATTTATGATAAAATTGAAAATAACCCTTTGGTCTCCATGTTTATACAGCAATATGTCAGCGTTGTAAGAGTTACCCAGTTATCAATTATTTAGAATTCCACACATCCCTGTCACTAGTTATGTCCACTCTCCACATGGAGCAGAGCCAGGTGATAATCGTGTATCAGATTCACAACCAAATACATTTGTCTTTGAACAAATCAAATCAATTCTGCTGGATATTTCTGCATTTACCTGTCTTTACATTGATTTATGGATAGGCGATCTACGTTATTAACATCTATGTATCACTAATTGTGTATGTTGCACAATAATGTCATACATCGACGTGATGGTTATCGTCAGTCAATATTTTTTATTTCACTATTTGAAAAACTACAAATGCTTATTAAATATTGCAATTTTAGTGTATTGACCAAAGACGTTTTGAATGAAGCCAGTTCTGATATGTGAAGTATGCAATTTCGAGATAAAAAGCGATAAATATATTATGCTGGTGAAAAGAAACTTGCTTTTTGTACTTACATATATAAAAAAAATAACATAATACACTTTCGTTTATGCTCTAGTAGAATCGTTTTCCTTACAACATACGAGATTTGATTATACCGGTTGAACAGCTAACAATCGCAGTGACAGAGGACACACAAATTGCAAAGACAACCAGCAGAGACCCATAGCGGCACGTACACGCAACTTCACCATTTGGTTGACATTGCCTTTCACCTGATGGAGCCATTCACCTTGACTCATCAGTGCTACACAAGTAGAATTCTAAAGTAGCCATGAGTGTAATGAAGATTGGCCCTCCTTTGGTTCGATATTGGGCTAACGTCTTTAACGTTAGCCCAATAATGAACCAAGGGAGGAAAAACATGCCTTCTTGTTGTTCCTTTGGGCGGATGTTTGGCGTCTCTTTGGCATGTTTAAATAACACGCGAAGGCAAATATTCAAAATGTTCAGCTGTGTGCAACCGTGTGGTAAATATGTTATACAATAAGGTATTCACTAAAAGTCACGAACTCAAAAATATACTTTTTTCAAATACGCATAGGTTTCTGGCTCATCTTTTTGCTGAATAACCAGCCAGGTTTGTGTCAGATTTGTTTGTTTAGATCTTAAGGTAAGAAGGAGATTGTGTGGTATTAACTTCAAATAAACTATTAAAATCAATACCTAAGAATACTATTGTAAATACTATTATAAAAAATATTAGTCTTTGATATTTTACTGTTTGGGGTGGAAAAACGTATGGGATTTATGTTTAAGGACTCGAAGCTGAGTGTAATGATCGTGTTTAGAGGTGTGATAGACAGTCATTTCATTATTTCAGTTTAATAATGTGGCAATGTTGTGACTTAATCAGGCTAAAATCATAAAAAAATCGATGGTTTTATTTTGGCTTTTTAATATGACCATATAATGTAAACATGTTCATAGACTGGAACTGCAAAAAATTTTTAATACCAGTTTGTCAGTAGTAATTTTTGTTCATGGTCGTTTATATTTTGGTGTTGTATCATAAGCATATCATAAAGGGCTGATGGAAATTGAAACATATGTTGGGTGGGAACTACTAGCAAAACCTCCAATAGATCATGCTTAGCTTCTCTCCCAGGTGTACATTTACTATTTTATATTCCGGTGATATATACTTATTATTATGTACCTCCTGTATATATTTTTATGTTATTTGTATACGTTATCAAACTGTTATTAATATTGTATATTGTACACTTAACCCTTTAACCGCCGGTGCCGCATATATTCGGGTTTTCATTTTTTATTAGCACATTAACTACCACATTTTAATATATGTTGAAGATAAAATGTGGCATCAATCAGCAAGATTTGAAAAGAGTTGACTTCCATTTTGTCAAATCTGAATGATTTTCACTCACTTGAAGTTGTGGATCGCGTCAGCGAGACACAATCTCAAGTGGGTGAAAATTCAGATTAAATAATTTGGCGGTTAAAGGGTTAATAAACTGAATTGGATTGAATTGATATACGATATGAGATAACCAACGCACATTTATTATACACGGGTGAATTCATCACTACACTACAGGTACAAGTGGAAAACATGCAGATTTTTATAATAACTTTTATCATGCTGAATGATCTCGTATATTTTTTTGTCATTTGAAGCCAGTATGAAGCCGCAATTAGCAGTTCCATATAGCGAAAAATGTTAACATTTCTTTGAAATAGCCATCTCCTAATTGAATTATTTGATCAACTACTTTACATTTTATCCAGAGGTATGTTATTTTATTTCAAGGTTGTTTGAAAACGTGGGTATATATACGGGCTTAGCAAGAAAAGGGTGGTGAGACTGGGTTCACAATATAATAACAGACTAGATATTGGCCGTCTCCTTGTGACCTGAACAGCTGAAGGTAGCCAATAAACCCGGATAATGGAGCTAAAGGTAAATAGAGCGAGACCATACCGAGCACCGTCCACCAAATACAAACTATTATACCAAATGCTGGAGCAATATTGTGCCAGCGTCTCCGACGCTAGCACAACATTGCTCCGACATCGGGTGAATGGGTCTTATTGTTTGAGGACAAACCTATGACAAACAGGTGACAAAAGCCTGCAGTGTGTCCATGCTTTGTACTGCTTCCTAACACGCATGCGTTCGTTACCTCATTTGCATAAAGCAGCACGGTGAATGAGTGAAAATGGCTTTATGATGTTTTCTGCATATCGTGACCATATCAGGACATGACGGAGCCGGGAACTGATGTCTTCAAGGCTTCTTAAAAGCGCACAACAGTATCATAGACAACACCACCCACTCTGTTCTTTTGTACAGTTTAAACCACTGATTATATAGACGTCAGATTCTGACGTCTGAAGACGCCCCCCCCCCCCCCCACGCTCATAGAATTAAACAATTTGCAATGGTCGTACACCCATAGCATAAGTTATCAAATAAAACGGAAAGAGCAAACTATGTCATTCGTGATTATTTTAAATTGAAAAAAACTCCTTTGGTCCTGATTGTTTATTCAAAAATATTTCAGTGTTGTGAGTCTTAAAGGTTATCTATCACCCCTTATATGGTATGAATAATTATGTCCTTATATGGGGTGATTGGCTATCATGTGACCCTCTCGGAGGGTCACATGATAGCCAATCACCCCATATATGGAAACACTTGTGCCCCATATTGTGGCAACTTTGATTTATTTGTCACAAATTTATTCATGCTATATAAGGGGTGATAGATCACCTTTAATATTCAAACAATTAAAGTTTATTTCGTTTTCATCCATCCACTCTGCATGCCTGGAATCCGGGGGTACTGTGCAGTGGCATCCGGCCGGTGATAAAATATCCTGGACGCTCACGCACTTCCCAACAATCACCACTCATCCACCCAGTGTTTGACCAATGTTGGGCTAACGTCGTAGACGGTGGGCCAACATTGGTCAGACACTGGGTAGATGTGTCGTGTTTTCTGGGTTGATACCAGTGGTAAATAGAATGAATGGGGTTTTAAGCCACCTTTGTGCGCATATAGGCTAAACCGGGGAAGGGGAACCTCCTGAGGATGGTGAGATGAATGCCCTCCAGACACAGGATTCGAAATTCGTACCCCGGTGTTCTGAGGCCGAGCACGCTACCTCTCGGTCACGGAAACTTCCCACAATATTGATTCTTCATGATTGAGAGGGGACGAAACATTTTGTTTCTTTGAAACTTGAAGGCCAGAGTGGGGTTCGAACCCGCGATTTCCGACTTTTCAAGCACTGCACCAGCCCTCCCCCCCCCCACCCTCTGACCAATGGTAACAGAAGGAACAGGTTTTGGGGCGTTCCACTGAGATTTGTCTCGCCTGGGTTGCCGAGGGGTATTTATTAATCCACAAGTCCTTTCCTGGACCAGTTATGCACAGGTATATACACAGGTATATACACATGTTTTAAATTTGATAAAACTATAATCCTCCTTCATCACAGTAGTTCTGAGATTTCATATTTTAAATACAATAAATTTAATAAAATACATAATCTTCCTTCATCACAGTAGTTCTGAGACTTAATATTTTAAATTCATGAAATTTGATAATATATATATTCTTCCTTCATCACAATGGAGTCGTTCTCAGATATAATTTGATACGTAAGTAAGCCTTCAACCTTTACAACGCGGGGATCAGCTTTAGCCTAGTCGTCAGAATCTGACGCCTGTAGACGTCAGATTCTGACGACTAAAGTTGATACCCGCACTGTAAGAGTAAAACTATTTCTAATGACCGTAGACCCATAACATAGGAATTCAAATGTATTAGAAAAAGCTGACTAAGACATTTATGGTGATTTAAATTGTAGACCCATAACATAGGTATTCAAATGTATCAGAAAGAGCTAACTAAGACATTTATGGTGATTTAAATTTTAGACCCATAACATAGGTATTCAAATGTATCGGAAAGAGCTAACTAAGACATTTATAGTGATTTAAATTTTAGACCCATAACATAGGTATTCAAATGTATCAGAAAGAGCTAACTAAGACATTTATGGTGATTTAAATTGAATAAACCCCTTTTATCTCCAAGGTTCATACAACAAAAATTCAGCGCTACAGACCCTTCCAGGCCTGAGTTTACCATTGTCATCTTCATCCACTACAAGCCGCGAATTGCTGCCGCAATTCGTGACTTGTAGTGGATGAATATAGCTTAATATGGTTTAAAAATTAAAGAAAATTGCCATGTATTAGTCAACCAGTTTCATGGAAATTTCTAATCCCCTTGGTTGTAGGAAAATTAAGTCTGTTTTTGGGGGATTAAAATGATGCGTTAATGCATCGTGAGGGCTTAAAGGGTTAAGGGGTAACCCTTAACCCGCTATCCAGCAAGCACGGGGCATTCACCCAATGTTGTTTCAATGTTGGGCTAGAGTCGAATACGGTTGGCCGACATTCAAACAGCATTGGGGGAATGTCTCGTGTTTGCTGGGTAAACACGACCATAGTCGTTTTTAATACGTTTTATTGTTCTATCAAATACCACTGATATTGGGAAAGAAATGAGTATTTAAACATTAATATTTCGAAATGTGTATTATTTAACTTTATTTATTATTTATTCATTGAGACATATTTATACAGGGTGGACATTATTAGCAGTCAGGCTATTTTTCATATGTGCCCTGTAGTGATTTTGTTATATGAAAACAATCATTCAATTATATAATATATAATACAGATGAAAATATATACAATACAGATAAAAAATGTTTCGAAGTTAAAACACATAATATAGAAATGTTACCCGCGCCAAAACCAGAGATAAAAAACTACATATATATTAATACTGTTGTGAATAGTAGGTAAAATACACTCTGGAAAGCGTAGCAACGTGAAAAATATTTTTTTAAACATCAGTTTTCCTTTATGAGAAGAAGTAAAATATAACTAAATTCTTAGTGTTACAAAATTCACAAATAAAACCTGCATTTTTGTTATTGTTATATTGGCCATTCAAGACAGTGCCACTAGTATAATTGTTTTAGGTAGCTCCATTTATTGTCATTAAATGAGATTTTTTTGAATATTTTAATTTCTTAGTGTTACAAAAATCACAAGTAAAAACTGCTTTTTCGATGGTGTTGTCATGTTGATCTGAATTATACTAAGACAGTGCCACCTATATCCTTCTGTTAATTAAAAAATCTTCAATAACAGAGTAATGTGTGGCATATTTCAGTATCTTGAAACATAGGAAATAGTTTGAACAGTATATACATAAATTGGTGTTGCATTTCTTTTTTTGCTAAGTATAGTTTACTACTAATAATGAATATCCAACCCTTATCATGCTTACACATAATGTGCATCACGTTTACTTTCTAAGTTTAAAAGTGGAATTTAGGTGGAAAAAAAAGAATAATGTACCCCACGAAATACACCATTGGCATCATGAAATTCCGGACGGGAAATGCAAATCGCATTATATTTGAACTTCAATATATATAATAATGGGTTTCCTGAATTGTGTGGCAAAATGCAATATTGTCCATCCATTTGAATCTGGAATTATATATATTCACGTGCAACATTGAAAATGTCAAGTTAGTTAGTAATGGTTTTAGCTCGTAGATTGAGACGCTGACACATCCGGCCTCGAACCTGTGATCTGCGTGTCCGTAAATAACCCTCTGCGCAGGCTTTTTGAATTTATGCTGATTTTAATGAAATTTATTCAATAAAAATGGTTTATATCACGTTAATTTGATGTATTCTGCTTTGGCAATGATTAATTCTGCTCATTTTCATTTATCCGGTAGTGGGAATCGCGGCAGCAATTCTCACTACCAGATAAATGAAAATACGATTAATTACCTTTGTGGTCAGTGGGTTTGGGCGACATTATCATGATCATAGGCTATACATACGTAATAATGCTAATAGTAAAATTTGCAATTAACCGCACCTAAAGTTACGTCATAATACGGTGGAGGACCGGCGGCTAAAGTAAACTGTGGTCAGCATGGGGCCTCAAGACCCAAGGCTGGTCTGACACGAAAAGATAGGGGGCCACCATTTGATCTCCGGGGGGGGGGGGAGGGGGAGTCGGGGGCGGAGTAATATTGAAATAAATATTTAGAGACTGAATTTTCATAAAATAAATAATTGTCTAAAGGACATGTTGTAAATATATGTAATGTCCCTTAAAAAAAATTTAGCCTGACATTTAACACTGTTTAATCTTGTAAAGATTTGCTTCGCTTGTTTCCTTAATCACCACATCAATACTAAGTCTAGTTTGGGATCCGACTTTGTAGACAGAGAAAAAAATATTTTGCAAGAGGCAGAGTGTGAAATGAATCAAGTATTTCAGACAGGCGGTGAAATAAATAATTTGTCCAGGTAAAAAATTCCAGCCCCCCCCCCCCCTATCTTTAGTAATTGAATGGTGGCCCCCAACATTTTTCTTATCATGCTCGTGAGTTTTAAAATGTAAATGCGTATTTGTTCATTGCTCATGTTTCAATTCCCACCACAATGACCCGATAAGTTTTCAATTATGCTGAAGTAGATTATAAAGATCGACTACTAATGACTAGCATTCTACCCTTAACTATGCGTCGTGAATATACTAATATGGTTTTCTTCTGGAAGTGTTTATACGGTAATTATGATGTTGATATTAACGATTTTGTTACTTTTTTCTCTGATGGTGGATGCTGCACTCGTAACTCGATTGATCCTAGATTTCTTATGGTACCACCTGTGTGTCGTACAGACTGCTTTAAATGTAGTTTATTCGACAGAATAGTAACTATGTGGAATTCTTTACCATCTAATGTACGTAATATTACTAATCAGGCCTACTATTCATTTATATCCAGTTTAAATCGTCTTATGCTTAAAAAAAATTGAATACTAGTTTTGTCAGTAATGATTGTTGTTCATGTTTTTAAATGTTTGTGTTGTAATTGCCGCTTATCTTAATCATGTTATTAGGGCTGGTGGAAATTGAAACATATGTTGGATGGGACCTACTAGCAAAGACTCCAATAGATTCTGTTTAGCTGCTCTCCCAGGTGTACACTTACTTTTTGATATTCCAGTGATATTATTACTGATTATTATGTACCTGATGTATATCTTTTTATGTTATTTGTATATGTTATCAAATTGTATCTTATATACTGAATGAACTGAATTGAAAAAAAAACAGCGAAATGTTCCTTCTCTGCTCACTCGTAAAATTTCAGTATTGTGAAGATCCTTTGTGAACAAAGGTAGCGTGGTAAACATATATCAGGCCTAAAGTTGCTTTAGTACAAAATGTTATGTGGGTTCAACCGGACCTCTGACACATCAGTGTACATGCCTGGGTAATTTACTTTATAATTCAATCGAGTGTTCAGTAATGAACATGAAGTGAGTGTTTACAATGAATCACAGGTATTTTAATGGTGTACCACAAATATGTCTTCGAACCTGTGTCATCAATATTTATGAGCGTTAAATACAGAGATGAATCATTCGCATGGTTAATTGTATTGACGCATTGTTTCAACACTGAATGTGAGAGGAACTTGACAACTGAGTAAAAAAATGCAAATTATTTTATAGTGAATAAAGTACAAGTATGATATGAATTTTATGAAATGATCGGATAATTTTTTTCTAATTTATTTCTAAACCTCATCATAAAACATTAAAAAATACCCATTGAAGAGACATATTCTATCAAATTAAGTAGGCTCTTAAGGTTAGTCGATATATTATAGGTGACCTATCACCTCGTATATGGTATGATAAATACAAAGAAATAGACCTACAAAATTATTATTTCACGTAGAAAATGAGGCACATAGAGATAGAGTTTGTAAATGGCTGAATTTTACTTGCAATTAATCTGATACGTGAAGGGTTGAGATAATAGCCATGTATCTGAAATGACTAAAGACGTACACCCAATTTTCTTTTAATGGTGGGGCGACGTCGTCGACGTTTGACCAACGCTTAAACAACATTGAGGCATTTTTCTGTTTGTCGCGACCAGGCAAACACGGAACATTCACTAAATTTTGGTACAATGTTGGAACAACGTCTGCGACGGTGGCCCAGCATTGTGTCAGCATTGGATTACCGTTCCGTGTTTGCTAGGGACGGCGCGTGAATCACCGCACTTGAATATTTGACACAATGGACGCCACAGTGGTGACAGTTTGGCTTGTGAAAGGATCGCTGGCAACAAGACAATGGCTTCCTACAGCAGCATGAGCTCACACCGTGTGGGAGGGTGTACCCCGCTCTCCCCAGGCTACAGGGGAAGGTGGGGCGCCGTGTCACAGTCCCCAGGGGTGGGGTGTACACTCCCTAATTGGACATAGCAGGCGCTGACGCAGTGGAGGGGGGTCTACACGCTGTAGAGGGGGGTGTACACGGTTCTGTTAAAGTGGGACGTGTACACGTTGGAAGCCATAACTTGTGCGGACATTGAGACCAGCGGGCAGACGACGACCAGACGAACGCGGGAAAATACCACTTTCAAATCTACTCACAGACACACACGGTAAGTTTGTCAAAATTATATTTTCCTTTACAGATCTACATTATATCAAGGTATACAGCGATTCCTTGATATGCATTTTCTGTTACAGATATATGTAGGCCTATTAACAATTACAAATGCTATAGCTTCTCGGGTTTTCGAAATATTTTGTGAATACCACGTGGCAGGCGAGCGTGTGCGAATTATAACTAAATATCATTTATTGGGAGTTTAATAATTAACTTTGGACATAATAACCTTTATAATGCTGAGCTTACCACGCATCTGTTTTGTGATAAATTAGCCCGCATGTGAAGCTATAATATGTAAATGAAAATGTACTAAATAGCCCGTGTAAGTTATTATATTATATAATTATGTATGCGAAACAAGGATAGTGAATATGATGGTGGTTCATATGGAGGTAGAGTGTCTGTACCTGAGCCCTATGCGGATTTAATCGTGTTTACCCGTACAACGCCGAAATATCTTTGTATAAACCATGCTTTCAATATGAAAGCATCATAAATGTCTCGGTTAGCTCTTTTCGATTAATTTGAATACGTATGTTAGGGGTCTACGGCTATTGGAATTATTTCTCCTCTTTGCGGGGGATGACTTAATACGTCAATTCTGACGTCTAAACTCTATTCCCACGCTGAAAGTTTAATGGTGGCCGATATGTCCGATATTGTAAACAAAATTATAATGGCGCTTTTCATTACATACATGTATATATCTTAACAAGCTTAAAAACAAATTTGCGTGCTACTTTGACAAATGCAGTAGTTTATTCATGGTAATTACATGCCTCTTTGAAACTGTAATTACCACAAATTGCTACATTTATGGTGTGTGTCCCAGTAAACACAACATTTGTACAATGGCGGCCCAACATCTTCGACGTTGGTCCAACATTGTACAAATGTTATACTGATGTTGTGTGTTTATTGGTCATGTCCTTGAGTGGCTCCCAGAGAGGACCAGTCGTGTAGCGTCTCTGTGAATTCGTCAAGTGTCGGATGCGTCCTCTTAGTGAAGGCTTGCTCACGACACGTCCTCTTTGTCACCGCGCTCGTGTAGGTGCCTCGTCATAGCAGATGCTAGTAACCCACACAAGCGGACAATTTTGGCATAAACCATGGAGACCAAAAGGTTTTTTTAATTTGAAATCGCCATAAATGTCTTTGTTAGCTCTTCCCGGAACGAGATTACAGATAACAATTTAATTCTTCAAGTTGGCGTTTTGCTTTGTCCAACATTAAAGGGACTGGCCCAGGCTAAAATCATAAAAAAATCGGTGATTTTATTTCGGGTTAATATGATGTAAACATGTACATAGACTAGAACTGCAATTTTTTAACATTTTTGTGCTTCGCATTCACCAGTTAGGCTAGATATAGAGACGAAAGTCACGCATTTCCTATTTTTGCCATGGTTGTCAATAATTAGAAATCAGGAATTTCGTCTCTATATCTAGCCTAACTAGTGAATGCGCAGCACAAAAATTATAAAAATTTGCAGTTCTAGTCTATGGACATGTTTACATCATATGGTCATATTAAGAACCCGAAATAAAATCACCGATTTTTTGATGATTTTAGCCTGGGCCAGTCCCTTTAATGCACAGTTGCCTGTTATTTGGATTGAAATAGGTGTGGTCTGAGACCAGTTGATGTACTGGTAGATACAGAAGGAAGCACTCACTAAGGACCCCCTATGTTTTCAGAACGTTCTATATTTTAGGATGTTCCATGTGTTTAATAAAATATGTTACTAATTTTAATGTGTAACTCAAATTCTCCTAGCGTTTTTAATACAAAAAAATATTGCAATAATGGCGTACACGACGTGTGCTATTTCCCCATCAAGCAGAGACGTTGAGCCAATGCTGTGTTAGTGATGGTCTATCCTCTAGGAATTAGACTCGATATCACCCCAACATTATCTTAACATTTGCTGGGTTGTACAAGCCTCCTGAATCACATGTGCATGACGCATACATTATCTGTACGCCCGTGACAAATTCACTATTACCATATTTGGTAAAAATTAGCAGCCGGTCAATAAGTTTAGTCAGCCGGTAGTGTCACGTGGCTTATGTGGGCGTTGCTGGCCATGTGCACGTTTCGCATGAATGATGAGATGTTATTCATGGTGGGGGAGAGGCATTTTTACCTGAGTGGTTTCTGAAGTGTTATGTTGTAACAACATCCGTGGTGTTCTGCCCAGCAAATTCGACATGACACAATGCCGATTTAATGCTGGTCCAGCGTCGAAGACGTTGGGTCAGTAGAAGATCAACTTTGGGTTAACGTTTCGTTTTTTCTGGGTGCCTAACCACGAGCGGGATTTCTAGCTAAAGCTGTGAAAACCATTACGATTTTAATTTTAATTTTTAAGCTGAATTGTGCTTTCGAAATAGACACCAACTTCAAATTGAAAGAAACATTTTAATACAAGGTGAATGAAAAAAATATTTTATGCATTTGGCGATAATGTTTTGTTATTTTCAAAATCACAAAGTCCTGTGATATAAAATCGACGTTAGTACTCGGATATGTTTGTATTATGAACGGATATATTTAATTAATAAATCCTCATGTCGCAGTAGCGTTATTTTATTAACATGACCATATTCTTCACTCCGCTATAAAATGTCGGCACGTCTAGAATTATATTCTGCCTTGTAGGCCTACATGGTCCAACATGTTGAATATAATATTTTAATATCTTGCAAGAAGGTAATATATTTGTCATAGTAAATGCTCGTGCAATGAATCGTGGAGTTATTCATTCATTTTTTCCCGTAATTTACGTTTAGATTGAATATATCTATTAAATGCCGTTTGAGACGCAATAGTAAAGCGGTTTGTTATTTAATAATTTTCATGGTATGTTTGGTTTCAGAATACTCTGTCAAAATGAACTTCTTCCAAGTCAGCATTCTTCTAATCGCCGTCTGCGCCGTCTATGGTGAGTGTTTGATGTATGATTGCCCCCCCCCCCACATCTTCCACTGTAATGTAACATGTACATTTACACTTAAGCCGTTGAAAACCATGGAGACCAAAGGGTTTTATTTCATTTGGATGCCTATTTTACCAGGTTATGGGTCTACGGCCATTATAAAGATTTTCCCACTTACAGTGCTTGGATCGACTTTAGGCGTCATATTCTGACGTTTACAGACGTCAGATTATGACGACTGAATTCGAACCCCGCGCTGTAAGGGGATCACTTAACACTTAAAAATTCTATGCAGTTATTAAGATGATAAATTGTGTTAAGTACAAACACGTCTATATATATGTTTTTAAATCCTAATAATATATAGTAACATTAAATAACTATTCCTGAGAATATTAGAAATATTAGATCGTTCACTATAGGGTAAATGCAGTTGTATATTAACATGATTAATGATATTTACATTTTCATATGCACGCGTATGTACAATAATTTATTATAATTGTGTGACTGATCCTATGTTTGTCTGTTTGTGTGACTGTTCCTATGTTTGTCTGTTGGTATGACTGTTCCTATGTTTGACTGTTGGTATGACTGTTCCTATGTTTGTCTGTTGGTATGACTGTTCCTATGTTTGTCTGTTGGTATGACTGTTCCTATGTTTGACTGTTGGTATGACTGTTCCTATGCTTGTGTGTTGGTATGACTGTTCCTATGTTTGTCTGTTGGTGTGACTGTTCCTATGTTTGTCTGTTGGTCTGACTGTTCCTATGTTTGTATGTTGCTGTGACTGCTCCTATGCTTGTGTGTTGGTATGACTGTTCCTATGTTCCTATGTTTGTCTGTTGGTGTGACTGTTCCTATGCTTGTGTGTTGGTATGACTTTTCCTATGCTTGTGTGCTGGTATGACTGTTCCTATGTTTGTCTGTTGGTATGACTGTTCCTATGTTTGTCTGTTTGTGTGACTGATCCTATGTTTGTCTGTTGGTGTGACTGTTCCTATGTTTGTCTGTTGGTCTGACTGTTCCTATGTTTGTCTGTTGGTGTGACTGTTCCTATGTTTGTGTGTTGGTATGACTGTTCCTATGTTTGTCTGTTGGTCTGACTGTTCCTATGTTTGTCTGTTGGTCTGACTGTTCCTATGTTTGTCTGTTAGTGTGACTGTTCCTATGTTTGTCTGTTGGTCTGACTGTTCCTATGTTTGTCTGTTAGTCTGACTGTTCCTATGTTTGTCTGTTGGTATGCCTGTTCCTATGTTTGTCTGTTGGTATGACTGTTCCTATGTTTGTCTGTTGGTATGCCTGTTCCTATGTTTGTCTGTTGGTATGACTGTTCCTATGTTTGTCTGTTGGTATGACTGTTCCTATGCTTGTGTGTTGGTATGACTGTTCCTATGTTCCTATGTTTGTCTGTTGGTGTGACTGTTCCTATGTTTGTGTGTTGGTATGCCTGTTCCTATGTTTGTCTGTTGGTGTGACTGTTCCTATGTTTGTCTGTTTGTCTGACTGTTCCTATGTTTGTCTGTTGGTGTGACTGTTCCTATGTTTGTATGTTGGTTTGACTGTTCCTATGTTTGTCTGTTGGTTTGACTGTTCCTATGTTTGTCTGTTTGTGTGACTGTTCCTATGTTCGTCTGTTGGTTTGACCGTTCCTATATCTTTCCGATAGTGTGACTGATGCACTCCTGACCTTGTGTGACTGATGCACTCCTAATCTGTGACTGATGCACTCCTGACCTTGTGTGACTGATGCACTCCTAACCTGGGACTGATGCACTCCTGACCTTGTGTGACTGATGTACTTTGATATGTGTGACTGATGCACTCTAGCCTTGTGACTAATGCACTCATGACCTTGTGTGACTGATGCACTCTTAACCTTGTGACTGATGCACTCTCAACCTTGTGTGACTGATGCACTGCTGACCTTGTATGACTGATGCATTCCTAACCTTGTGTGACTGATGCACTCTTAACCTTGTGACTGATGCACTCTCAACCTTGTGTGACTGATGCACTGCTGACCTTGTATGACTGATGCACTCCTGACCTTGTGTGACTGATGCACTCTCAACATTGTGTGACTGATGCACTGCTGACCTTGTATGATTGATGCACTCCTAACCTTGTGTGACTGATGCACTCTTAACCTTGTGACTGATGCACTCTCAACCTTGTGTGACTGATGCACTGCTGACCTTGTATGACTGATGCATTCCTAACCTTGTGTGACTGATGCATTCCTAACCTTGTGACTGATGCACTTATGACCTTGTGTGACTGATGCACTCCTGACCTTGTGTGACTGATGCACTCCTGACCTTGTGTGACTGATGCACTCTCAACCTTGTGTGACTGATGCACTGCTGACCTTGTATGACTGATGCATTCCTAACCTTGTCTGACTGATGCCTTCCTAACCTTGTGACTGATGCACTTATGACCTTGTGTGACTGATGCACTCCTGACCTTGTGTGACTGATGCACTCTCAACCTTGTGTGACTGATGCACTGCTGACCTTGTATGACTGATGCATTCCTAACCTTGTGTGACTGATGCATTCCTAACCTTGTGACTGTTGCACCTAGTACCTTGTGTGACTGATGCACTCCTGACCTTGTGTGACTGGTGTACTCTAACCTTGTGTGACTGATGTACTCCTGACCTTGTGACTGATGCACTCCTAGCCTTGTGTGACTGATGATCGCTAACCTTGTGTGACTGATGCACTCCTGACCTTGTGTGACTGATGCACTCTAACCTTGTGTGACTGATGCACTCCTGACCTTGTGACTGATGTACTCCTAGCCTTGTGTGACTGATGATCGCTAACCTTGTGCGACTGATGCACTCCTGACCTTGTGTGACTGATGCACTCTAACCTTGTGTGACTGATGCACTCATGACCTTGTGTGACTGATGCACCCCTAACTTTGTGTGACCGATGCACTCCTGACCTTGTGTGACTGACGCACCCCCTAACTTTGCGTGACTGATGCACTCCTAATCTTGTGTGACTGTGCACTCCTGACCTTGTGTGACTGATGCACTCCTAACCTTGTGTGACTGATGCACTCCTAACCTTGTGTGACTGATGCACTCCTAGCCTTGTGTGTGACTGATGCACTTTAACCTTGTGTGACTGATGCACTCCTAACCTTGTGTGACTGATGTACTCCTAACCTTGTGTGACTGATGCACTTCTAACCTTGTGTGAATGATGTACTCTAACTTTGTGACTGATGCTTTCCTTACCTTGTGTGACTGATGCATTTTAACCTCGTGTGACTGATGCACTCCTGACCTTGTTTGACTGATGCACTCCTGACCTTCTGTGACTGATGTACTCCTGACTTTGTGTGACTGATGACTCTAACCTTGTGTGAGTGAATTACACCTAACATTGCGTGACTGATGACCGCTAACCTTGTGTGACTGATGCACTGCTAACCTTGTGTGACTGATGCACTCCCTTGTGTGACTGATGCATTCTAACCTTGTGTGACTGATGCACTCATGACCTTGTGTGACTGATGCACTCCTAACATTGTGTGACTGATGTACTTCTGACCTTGTGTGACTGATGCACTCTAGACCTTGTGACTGATGCACTCTAGACCTTGTGTGACTGATGCTGATGCACTCATAACCTTGTGTGACTGATGCACTCCTGACCTTGTGTGGCTTATGCACTCGTAACCATGTGTAACTGATGCACCCCTGACCTTATATGACTGATGCACTCCTAATCTCGCGTGACTGATGCACTCTAAACCTTGTATGACTGATGTACTCCTAACCTTGTGACTGAAATACTCCTGACCTTGTGTGAGTGAAATACTCCTGACCTTGTGTGAGTGAAGCACACCTTACATTGTATGACTCATGCACTCTAACCATGTGTGACTGACGACCGCTAACCTTGTGTGACAGATGCACTGCTCACCTTGTGTGACTGATGCACTCCCTTGTGTGACTGATGCAATCTAACCTTGTGTGACTGATGCATTCTAACCTTGTGTAACTGATGCATTCCTAACATCGTGCGTGACTCACGTGTGCACTCCTGACCTTGTGTGACTGATGCACTCCTGACCTTGTGTGACTGATACACTCCTGACCTTGTGTGACTGATACACTCGTAACCTTGTGTGACAGATGCACTCGTAACCTTGTGTGACTGATGAACCCCTGACCTTGTATGACTGATGCACTCCAAAGCTTGCGTGACTGATACACTCCTGACCTTGTGCGACTGATGCACTCTAACTTTGTGTGACTGATGCTCTCTAACCTTGTGACTGGTGCACTTCTAACCTTTGGTGACTGATGCACTCTTGATCTTGTGTGACTGATGCACTCTTGACCTTGTGTGACTGATAAACTCCTGACCTTGTGTGACTGATGAACTTCTGACCTTGTGTGACTGATAAACTCCTGACCTTGTGGGACTGATGCACTCCTAACCTTCTGTGACTGAGGCAGTCTAAACTTGTGTGACTGATGCATTTCTCACCTTGTGACTGATGCACTCTAATCTTGTAACTAATGCACTTTTGATCTTGTATGACTGATGCACTCTGACCTTTTGTGACTGATGCACTCCAACCTTGTGACTGATTCTCTCCTGATCTTCTGTGACTGATGCACTCCTAACCTTGTAACCGATGCACTTCTAACCTTGTGTGACTGATGCACTCTAACCTTGTGTGACTGATGCACTCCTAACCTAATGTAACTGATGCACTCCTAACGTCATGTCTGGTTTTGTATGTCATCGTGTGTGGTTTTGTATGTCATCATGTCTGGTTTTGTATGTCATCGTGTCTGGTTTTGTATGTCATCATGTCTGGTTTTGTATGTCATCATGTCTGGTTTTGTATGTATCCATGGCTCGTTTTGTATGTATCCATTGCTCGTTTTGTATGTGTCCATGTCTCGTTTTGTATGTGTCCTGTCTCGTTTTGTATGTGTGATTGCAATAGGTTTTGACTCATTTTGTTTTGTTTTGCAGGAGAGACCATAAAATGTCACGTTTGTACCGACTGTGCAACAAATGACGCCGTCAGCACAGCGTGCTCTGCAGATGTTAATGAGACAAGTGAATACGTCTGTATGGCATACGCTTACACATACGGTAAATATCAACAGAGTATTCGAATGTCATCTAATAAAACCCAACAAATACAAGCGATGACGCAATGTTGGGTTAGTCATGGCCCAGGCTATGACCCTATGTTAGTTTAGTCCAACTTTCAACCAACATTGGTTTAACATATTGTATGCCTATGTTGGGGACGGGTGATTGCTATCATGCATGTTGCACCCGCATTATACATTTTAAGAGGGATTTTCTAGCTAGGGTGTTTTAATCAGATAGTATATACACAATACTTGGGCGTAATATCGATTTAATCTCACTTGAAATCAACCCATACAATTTATATTTACATATATTATTTTGTGGTGATTTTTAAAATAATGTTGTTAATTTTTTTTGCAGAGTCAGCAGAAAATGTGACGGAGACTAAATTTAACAAGGGTTGTCTAGAAGAAGGATTCCCAGCTTCCAAAGAAGACGGTAAGTTCACACTTTATAAATGGTGTTAAACCAACACTCTACTCAGACGGTGACAAATAGTCCAGAAAAAAATAAAACACAAACTATCACATTCATTATCTTAATTTTGATTTTATCGGAACTTTTTCTCATTACTATTGGAAAAATTATTTATGCGGACAAGATGAAGAATAGTATTAAGTTTCTCAGTGGATAGATCATTGTATATGACATAACTTTTACTCATTTATTGCTGGGATTGTCAATTAAACTGACAAAAATAGTTCAATTATTGACTTCCCAAATTGATTTATTTGATTACTAATACCGCAATGTTTTATAAAAAAAATAGCGTTTTTCAATTGTTTAAAAACTAGATGTACAACAAGGCAGCTGTTGATTGTCATGTGAAGATTTATCATTTCTAAGTTGCATATTTCTCCCATATTGTTTACAGGAAAGTGCTACACAATGGCTGAGAGTGGTCTGCCTACAGCAGACTACGATGAGGGCGCTGTCGGCAACGTCTGCTACTGCGAGGGAGATGACTGCAACGACTGGAAAAAAGCTGACATCGACAACGACGACATCGGAGGCGCTGCCATGGCAACATCATCCCTGCTGCTCGTAGTTACAGCTTATCTGTTCACACAATAAATTATTCTTACCCGACTAGGCTACATAATGTTATCAAGTCTGAATATAACAACTGCTATCAATTTAAACTTACACAAGAAAACACAAAACTCCGCCCCAATGTTGTTTTAATGTTGGGTCAGCGTCGTAGACGGTGTTCCAACATTAACACAACATTTGCTGATTATTATTTAAATCCTACCAGGTCTATAGACCAAACTTGATTTAGCCTATATTGTTATATAACTAATATACACGCAATTTTGTGCATTTATCAAGAGTTGTTATTTTACCCAGTCCCTATTGTCATATGTAGGAAATTATGTTGTACGTCTAAATGGAGTGTGAATTATGTGTAATAAATAACTGATTTATAAAAGAAGCACATCTATAATTAAGCTAGCCATAGCAGAATATAGACAATTCAGAATTCATAATGTAAACTAAATTCCACTGCTATTTTATGTGTATATAATCGGATTACGTTGATATTAACGGTGCATTTACACACTGCCTGGCGCTGGGTCGCCGTGTTTTACCTTGTAGGCCTACACGTCGTACACAAATATGACGCATTTTATCAAATAAGTGCTGGAGTGAATGGAACGACGAGTGCAAATATGTAAAAAAAACATAAGTGAATTCTTACATTGTAATTTTCCACGGCTGCCTGTCGGCTGTGGTCGATGTGTAGTAACTAAATGTGAGCCCCTATTGACAAACGCTGCATGCATTCCTCCTGTTACCGCTTTCCGGGTGGTCTTTACACGTTCTTCGATCCTTGACTAGGCTTAGAGGATTTTTGTTACAAGACCAACCTTGGTACAGGATAAATGTTTATGACGGCACCTGAATGAGAGAGGGGTCCAATTTGTAGTCCCGTAATTAACTTAAGTGAAAAACAGTACAGCAGAGAAACGGTAATTTGTAAACGTTCAGGGAATTTAAGAGATCTGCAGAGAACTCGACATTACATTTTCAAGATATTCATTGTTATGATTTGCTTCCCGCGGTATGTGCAATTGACGCAGGGCGAATATTATTCCGTGATATCGGGTTGATTTTGATGAAGCTGTGAAAAGCATCCCCATCAAATTAGAGATGTGACCTTATGTTTGTAATAACGTTGGCCCAGTGTCGCAGACGCTGGGCAAACATTATTACAAACATTAGCTTATCGTCCTGTGTTTGTCGGGTTAGAGGTCAACTTGACTAGAGTAGCTTTGCCGAGTGTCAACGCGACATGCCTGTGACTGCATTGATGTGGAAATCTTGTCAATAAATGAAATATATATTTTTATAAAATGTTTGTTGTCATCTTATTTCTTTTTCGCAAATTGGAAGAATTGGATCACGTCTCTTAGTCAGGCAATTCTAACGGTAGCTTATATGGCATGGTTGCTCATGGACAAAAACAATTCTGAAAATATTTTCAATTTTGTTAGCACAACATATCAGAATTATTGACATTTTGTAAAGAGCGCAAAATCAGTTTTCGGACACTGATAAACTGTGAACTTCGTAAATTTCATTTTATGAAATAATTTCTAAAACAAAATAAACATGAAAAGTAAGATACCTATTTACAAGGCTAGCAAGGCCTAAATGCCTAAATTGACACAGCACATTATCAATCTAAATTCTCTGCAATGGGGATGGTTCACTTGTTAGTTTTGTTTTGGCAATAAAATGCTATAGTTTCAAAATTTAATGTTGCTAGTAAAATAAAGCCCGCCGCTCGGCCTCTAATCATCGTTTAAAAGTGAAAATCATTTGAAACAAAAGCACACTTGACAGTAGCCCGCAACTATTATTGATTGTCCGAGAACTAGTTATTAGCAGCATTCAGTACAAAAAAAACTCATTTTGTAATTCAATAGTAATTGTCTAGCTATTTGGCACGGTTTTCCAGTTATTACGCATATTAAAGTTAAAAGTGGCCGCAGGTCGGCCATTTTGAATTTGATCAAGTTTAATTTTTTCATGGTACATGTATATCCCTACCTGACACTGCACATTTTGCTCGATAGTATTGGTCTAGATATCTGGTCGGTTTTTCCAGATATTACCCATATTACAACACTAATGGCTGATAATCGGCTTGACACAATCGGGTCAAAAATTATTCAAAATTGTATTTCGCTTCTTGGCATGTCTGTAGACTAGAATTGTAGATGTCTTTTAAATTTTGAGTTGCTGTTCAATGTAGCAAGTGTGGCTAAAGCCCCATTTTTCAGTTATTCCCGTATATCTTATTTTTGGGCCCTAGGGTAGTGGTTAGCACCGCTGCCTTTCACGCTAGCGTTCGGTTCCCGGTCTCGGCGGTTCGAAAGATTTTGAATCCTGTGTCTGGAGGACAGTGTCATCTCAATCATCTCACCATCCTCAGGAGGTTCTCCTGGCCCAGTTTAGCCTATATGTGCACAAAGGTGGCCTAAAGCCCGATTCATTTCATTTTTTTATTTTTGGACATGCATGCCCGAAATTAAATATCGTCCTTATTTCTCCTTTCACTGGTAAACGTGCAACACAAAATTTAAAACGTGGAAACGGCAAAGGGGCTGCGACAATATGTTCACTTTTTGGATAATTACAAAAATGACATACTGTGTTTGCTATTTTGAAACAATTAGTGCCAGTTTAAGGGATTTTTTTCTTTTGGTGGCCATTTCGAATTTCATAACGGTTTACCAGATAGCTGGCATATTGAAGTATATAATGGTGTAATTGACCATTTTGTATTTGAAATTTTTGAGGGTGCATCCTCCCCGGAAACCTCACATTTTTTATGGTAATGGTCCAGCTATCTTGAGCGGCTCTCATGACATTCCGCAAAATCTTTTAATTGGATATACTTATGCTAGAAATTAGGCCAAAGTGCTGGGTCAACATCTAGGTGAAGCCACAATAGGTTGAAAAGGCACAACTATAGGTATCTTTTACATCACGTACCGGGTATGTGCAATATGGCTGTAATACACCCAGCCGTTTTGGAGATTCTGCTCCGGAAAAAAAGGGTATGTATAAAATCGAAATAGGCCATAGTACTGAACCAAACGTGAACGAAAAGGCACATTTATAGACCACCTGGGTGTTGTGTGTAAATTTTAAAGCCAATCGGACACGTAGTTCCTGATACGAAAAGTGAACGTATAATCCAACGGCCCAAAATCCATCAATCTCTTCTTCCGCGACCTTTCATATTGAATTGAGATAAAAAATATTTTAGCCTGTCCATTATCCGCTTGGAAGTGACCCAAATACACAATATTGTCATCCCATGTTGCTTTCTTCAAAAGTTATATGCAAAAGAAAATATATCGGACCATTGCACCTTCGGTGACGGTGGGTTGTAAACAAATATTGTGCATGCAGATAATTATGAGTGACAAGATGCTGTGACTTCGACCTTGAAAAATTATCTAAGATGGCGAAGAGCAAGAGTGGAGTGATTGCTGCTATGGCATTTTACCTCAGTGTCAGAACGCAGTATAACAAAAACGGTGGGACATTTGGAAAAATAAAAAAAATAATGTATTTGTATATTTCTTTATTGCACTTTGTGTTCAAACATGCTATATGCCATCTATTATACAAGTATTTAAATGTGTATTATAATAATCCTTACTATCCCGTACAGCATTTCAATCAGTTTTGTGAAAATAATTGGATGTAACATATTTCAATCATGAAGCCATTTTATTTTAATTTATATATGTCTTTGAAAATAAATGTTGCCACAGGCACAAATTTGTAAAGTAGAATCACAAGGTTTCTGAATATATCTCTCAAACACAAGGTGTTAAGCTTATGCGAGGTTTATTGTGAGACCCGCATCACAAAACTGTGGCACAACATTACCCCTTTCAGTGTAGGGACCTTATTTAGACGTCAGATTGACATCTGTAGATAATCGGACGTCTAAAGACGGTCCTGGCGGTAAAAAAGTATAATGGCCGTAGACCTATAACATAGATATTCAATTAAGTGGAAAGAGCTAATTAAGACATTCATGATGAATTTCAAATTGAAAAAAATCACTTTTGGTCTCCATGGTTCATACACAAATATTTGAAGGGTTAAAATGACATAGAACTAATGTTTCTTTGTGTCTGAGTATATATGTGGAATGTTATTAATTGGGTTCATCTCACCCCTTTTTAACTTCCATTCACAGTTATAAGATATGCATATGGCACTGATTTTTGTTCGATAAAGGCTCAGATTGGTACGCGTCGCTAGATACAGGCCGAGCCGAAGGCGAGTGCCTGTATCGGCGACAAGTAGCGATCCGAGCCTTTGTCGACCAAAAAGCAGTGCCATATGCATTTTATTGTATGACCACCAACATGTTTAACTGATATTTAAAATATTTAGACTACAATGCGTCAGTATAACGTAAATAATTCGCAACCGGAGCACAAGTTTTGGTCGATACAGGAAGTTACCAGCACACGTCTTGTGGTCGATAACACCTGTGGGAGTACGATAAGTGTTTTTCAAGTGTTTTATTAGCATATTCCAAAACTGGTTATTGGAAGGGAAATGTATTTTTTGTTGTCAAATTTGACTCTTGAAGTTATGGGTCACAGATCTGGGACAGCGTGTATAATTGTATTACCCTTAAAGCGCTAAATTAAATAATTCAGATTTTCACCCACTTGAAGTTGTGTCTCGATGCCGCAATCCACAACTTCAAGTGGGCGAAAATTACTCATATTTGTTTAATTTGAGAATGAACATTTGTAAATCTTGATGTTTAAACACACATTTCATTCTCAATAACTGTGATTTACCCTGGTAATAAAATAGATTTTAAACGACTACATAGGTACTTAGAGGTTTAAAAGTTAAATTAAGTTAGAGCTTTTGAAGGGCTAATTAAAGCGACACAATCTGCATCCATGTCCAGAATAAGAAATACGGGAATTCATCTTTATATCCCGCTTAACTGATAAATGCGCAAGACAAAAATAAAAAAACTTATGCAGTTCTAGTTCATGGACATCATAAGGTCATATTAAGAAGCCAAAATAAAAATACTGATTTTTTGATGATTTTAGCCTGATTGTGTCGCTTTAAGTAAGATAAACCAACCAATTCTTCAATGAATCACAGCATACCTAAATGGAATGGTCAACTGTAGAAACTATATTTATAAGTACAGTACATGTTTTGTGTAAATAGAGCTACATGTACTACTTTAACCCCTAAACTGCCAGGTTAATTCATTTTTATTTTCACCCACTTGGCTGAAAATTACTCATATTTGTTTATTTTGAGCCCAAATATTTTTCATTCCCAATGACAGCGATTTGGTTGATTAATAAAAGAGATTAGAAACAACAATAGTCGTAATCAGCAGGCTATAGGTTAACCCTTTCCCTGCTAATGACGACAATAGTCATTTTAAATATGTTTTTTTTGACCAATTAAATCACTGTTATTGGGAATAAAATGATATTTAAAATGAAAAGTATTAGGATTTGTAATTTTTTGTCTAATATTAAACAAATATTGAGTAATTTTCAACCACTTGATGTTCTGGATCGCGGTAGCAGGACACAACCTCAAGTGGTTGAAAATTTTAATAAATTAACTTAGCAGGATATTAAGGGCTAATAAACAACAATGATATTCACCAGAAACATTACAGAAATTCAGAAAATTGTCCACAAATGAGACATCACTGTCAATGACAATCTTGGACAACAAAATCCTATACATAATACAATTACCGGTCTACCCAATCCTACATACATTTGTACATTTGTACACTATATGATACATAGACTACTGAGTACATGTTGCTTGGAGGTACCAGTTCATTCTATCAGGAGTAAAACTATCTGAGCTCATCCGTGCTGAACATCCCCTGAAAAAACCCAGTATCATATTAAAATAGAGCAATTATATCATATAGAATCATTAAGCATTAGAGCACTGATGTCGACTTCAGTAGACATTCTGTGTTTTTATTAGCACCTGTATAACCTCTGATAACGAGCTGTTCACAGTAAAATATGCCTTCAATCTTGAAACACTAATATATTAAATTTCATAAATAACATACATTTTCAGTCATTTTAAGTTGTGTGTCGCGGTAGCGAGACACAGCTTCAGGTGATTGAAAATTTAAATTAAATATCTTAGTGATTAACGGTTCACAGTAGCAAAGCATGAAAGAAAACAATGACATAAAACATAATAACTGTTTTAGTTTCGACTGTCATACGTGTGTTTCCAATCCCCAAAATGTATTATTACACTGTATTCAACAATTGAATTGTGTGTACCCGGTAGTGACAATGTCATAATGAGCAGGATGAAAAAGTAAAATTGAATCTTATTCTACCTATGTCTTACAAAGGCTATCCTGGGTTAATTATTTGTGTATTTGGTATCAAAAGAGACCAAGCCAGATATTCATGACAAATTTACATCACTACTTTTTTTCAATTTGATATTGCATGGGAAATGTAGAGGACGGTTTGTTTTCAAAAATGCGCAGTAAAACAATAAAAATCACACATGTAACAAAATGTAGTACATGTACTATATTTTTAAATGAAATAAAGCTGTACAGAATAATTCTGTTTCTGACCTGGAAATTTCATATTACATTACTATTACATTTAATTGCTGAGAAAACTCGGCTCAACACAAATATCACAAGATTTTCCCACCATAAATAGTAGATGTATGCCCCATGGACAACACCAGATTAATCCAGCAACAAGGTGAACATTTTGTAGGCCTAATTTTAGGGAATGATATTGTCTGTCATAATCTCATGCCCATGAATCTGTTAAGATACATCGCATCTAAACTTATCGTGTGTTTCTTCCTCAATAATTTATAATCACACTTTCCTAGCAACTACAAAACTTTCTTCCAAAGTTACATTTTTATTTACTAAAATTAATATTGCATCCATGCTGGGACATAATTTTAAGTTTGCTGGAATCTTGTACTAGTCTATATGTTTATGACTATTTGTAATGTATTCAAAATTAACTATTACGAGCCGAAAATTTACAAACAGATAATGTATTAAATTGACACTTCAAACCATATTTGGAAACGTTTAACAAACAGAACATAAACTTAACATAAAACAATCTGTTAACTAACATTACCTTTTTATGGGCATAGCAGCTGATCAAGATCTATAGTGTCAGAGATAACACATGTTAGCACTGAACAGGCCAATCACATTTATAACTACTTGTTTGAGTAAATAATTCTGAAGCTGAATGCGAGGTAAATCAATGGTCAGATCACAGGGATGAATATACTCAGGGTTTTCAAATTGAGGTATTTTCCCGTCTTTGCTCCACCAATTTGAATACTCTGTGTACTACGTGTACTGTCATGGAATTTTGTCAATATCACACCCCCTTGTAAGTACAATCAAACAAACAAATGATTGTGAAAAATCATTCCTAATCACCAGATGCCCCTTTAAAAACAGGTTAAACTGTTAAAATTATATAAAAATTAACTTGTTTTGCAAATTCTTACGAAGTATCAGCAGATGAATGTGTAGAATATAAGCCAGATATATAAAATTAAAATTCACTAATAGTTCTCACACTTCAATTTTTAATTGTCATAATCCTACACAGCATAGAAATTGACTTTTAAAAATATTGCATTATTTAGTTTAGCTATCTAGCATGGTTTTCCAGGAACAAAATTTAGTAAATATTGGCCCCACGATCAGGTATCCTACCCTGAAACCTGTTCTAGCCATATTGAATATCTTGTGTTGCTAAATATTTAACATGTTTAAAGCGACACAATCGTGGTAAAATCATCAAAAAAATCTGTTATTTTATTTTTGGCTTCTTAATACATGTATGACCATATGATAGACTAGAATGGCGTAAATTTTTGCGTTGCACATTTACCAGTTTAGCCAAATATATACAGTAGACGAAATTCCTGATTTTTTATTTCGGACATGCATGTCCAAAAAAAGAAATATAGGAATTTTGTCTTTATATCTCGCCTAACTGGTAAATGCGCAACACAAAAATTACAAACTTTTGCAGTTCTAGTCTATGGACATGTTTACGACATATGGTCATATTAAGAAGCCAAAATAAAATAACAATTTTTTTTATTATTTTAGCCTGATTGTATCGCTTTAAATGTTATTATATTATGCTATAATATGCCAAAGTGTTGGATCAACAACTGACTCAAGGTACAATTACATTAAAATTATCTTTAAGATTAAACATTAAAAAATGAATAGTCATATCTGTCACCTTAACAAGTCACAGTGGCAGATATTATTCCTTAATGCTTAGGCCATTGTACTGTACCAAAGGTAGATCAATGTAGATTTACCAAAAAAAGCACAAGAGAGTTGTGTGACAAATAAATTCTAAGGGAATCGTTACGACGTACATAAAATACATAAATGGTAATACATGTACATCCATCAGTCAAAAGTCACAGACTTTCAAGCACTTGGTGCAGTATATGCTTATTTCCAAGCACTTTTTAAACCTTTGCGCTGCTGATTTTTTCAGATTATTTTTCATTCATTTGAAGCTGGAATTGATATCGCAATTTCCAAGCTCTAAATGACGAAAAATAATTATTTTTAAGAACAAATATACATCTTCGAAATGAAATTATTAGATTAACTAAGCATCTATCACAAAACATTTTAGCAATTCGAGTTGAATTTATTGGTCTGAAATTTGCTTGAAAACGAATATATTCGGTCCCGGCAGCATAGGGGCTAAAAATTCAAGCACTTCAAGGTTTTCAAGCACAAGTACAGAATCTGCACACAAAGGAGACCTTCAGACAAGTCAACCTTGGTATTATCTTGTTATTTTTATTTTTGAACATTTAATTTATTAAATTTACATTTTTTATTAACTGTCTTGAAAATAATTAAACTCAGCTTTGGATACAAACCTTTGCTCTGCGGAGAATAGAATCTTTGCTGGCATCATAAGGATGCTCTTTGCTTGGTATCTCTAACACAGTTGGCACTGGTTCTCTGTAGCTGTCCAAAACGTGACGAATTAGTTCAGCAATCTGCACAACATCAAATCTCAAGTTACAGTGAGAAATTTGTATGAAAATTATTGACTAGTGATTTTCAGGAGATTTTCAGAATGTGACGTCATGATTCTGATGTCTAAAGTTGATACCAGTAGTTGGGGGATTAAAAATTTATAATTGCCATAGATCTATAACATAGGTTTTCAAACGAAGCAAAAAGAACTAGAACTAAGAAGTTTAAGATGATATAAAATTGAAAAAAATATATATTTGATCTCTATGGTATATATAAAATATTTCAGCGTTACAGCGCGGGGATCAACTTTAGTCGTCAGAATCTGACGTCTGTGGACGTCAGATTCTGGCGACTGAAGTCGATCCCCGCACTGTAAGAGTAAACATATTTATAATGGCCATAGACCCATCACACAGGTATTCAAATGAGCCAGAAACAGCTAACAAGGACATTTATGACTATTTAAAATTGAAAAAAGAAATATTTGATCACCATAGTATATATAAAATATTTCAGCGTTGTAAGGGTAATGCTCTAAATTAATAGATATATATACAGATGCTTATAACATTATAATTGATGTATTAACCCCTAAAGCGCTGAATAAATTTGAAATCATCATAAATGTCTTAGTTAGCTCTTTCTGATTCATTTGAATACCTATGTTATGGGTCTACGGCCATAAGAAATATGTTTACTCTTACAGTGCAGGGATTGACTACAGACGTCAGATTTTGACGACTAAAGTCGATCCCCACACTGTAAGGGTTAAACGTTTGGTAATCATATTTGATCACAAATGGACAGAATCCCGGCATTCGCATCCCGGCAATTTCTGCAAGTGAAACATATAAGACGCATCTAAATTTCATAAATATAGTTACCGTAATAGGGTAAAGACATGAGAATACTAATCAATATATCTACAAGTAAAAATCAGCTTAACACTACAGATTTTTGAAGTATTAACAAGCTTTGATTTAATGTATCCTTAAATGAAAATCACAGATAATAATTATGAAACATACTCACATTTTGATTAATGAGGATGATGGCAATATCTCCTCTTTTAGAAAAATCTTTGAAAGCTTCTTCAATTTCACTGACACTTGTATCTATAGAGATGTAAATTGTGAGATTTATAATTTATCTAGCAGCAACATACTATGTAACTGTAGCTATATATAATGTACCAATGTAGTACCAATGAAAATTTTGCAAACATCCTATTTTGCCACAAATCTGCCTTATAACCTGGTAACAGGATTAAAATTTCTTTTGACTGTTTTGAGACACTCACAATAAACATAGTCATTTAACAGTTTTGTTATTGTATGTTATTGCATTATTGCTTTAAAGTTGTGCACAATTAGAACATTTACGTGGCAGCCCAGTTGTTAAATTGAAATCTGTAAAGATTTGATAAAATATTTGTGGTTGATGCTTTGGGAGATTTTTTTTCATCTATATAAAAGTAATTTTCAAGATTTGAAGCTGCATATGTGTTAACCTTTGACCTGCTATGCCTGTATATACGGTTTCAAGCAGATTTTAACCCTTTCACCACTGAAGCCCGTTTTGCTGCTATGGCATTCAGCACATAAACGGGCTTAAGTGGTGAAAGGGTTAAACCAGATAATATGTCGCTGAAATGGATAATATAGTGTGATATATTGTCAATATTGTGTTAATAAAATAATTAGTTTTCAGAGATGTTTATTTTTTGAAAAAAGTAATATTTTCCTTCATTAGAAGCTGGAAATTGCGTCAGCAATTCCAGCTTTAAATGAATGAAAACTAGCAGCGTACAATTCAACAATAACAGTAACAGCTCCTCAGATTTAGGTAGACCTTAACAACCATTTACATAGCACATTCTCATATACATGTAATACAGTTAATACAGTTTGAGCACCATGTACAACTAAATGTATAATCGTTTTTTAATCCGGAAGAACTGTAAATACAATGTAGTACTTTTTCAGATAGAATGTTTCTTCTATCAGGAAAAAAAAAATAAATTGGCATTTAATTTGAAAAATCTGAATTATTTCCACCACAGAACAGAAATCATTAGAAGCTCTTAAAATGTTTAAAGTTGTTTTAAAACCTCATACGCTTTCAGAAAACTGACCCATTAATGCGAGGGGAGCATGTATAGAAAACTCACTTTTGTCTACCACAAGAAAATTAGGTCTTCTGTGTTTGTCAAGCTCTCCAATGCCACCAAGAAGGAATCCTGTACAAGTGTCCTAAAAATAACATCCATCAATAGAAGACTCGGCAACAAATTGTTTATTTCAATTTTGGACAAGTTACTGATATAATATTCTAAAACAAATAATGGCAATATTGTGAGGAGTAAAAAACCAATTGAAAGGAGTGTTATTTGCACTCTATAAGTGTTGCCTTTGTATCTGTATATATATGTATGAGGCATGCAGTTTTTCCTATGCCTCAACTTTGTGTGATGGCGTGCATGTGCGATCGCACACCGAATATCATCAGTGCTGTTATATGTACATGTATTCAGATTCAATAAATATAAATTAGCAGTTTATCATTCTGTCTGGTCAACTCCCACGAAACTTTCTGTCTTGAAAGTAAGCAGTGTAGATCACACAACATGCATAATGCTGAGATTTTGTATTGATGGATGAGCAAAGTGTGAATATAGGTCATCCAGATTAAAAGTAAATCATCTAGAAGACTAAATTAATAAATAACAGTAAATAATGATGAAGGCGAAACAATTTTAATATAAATCATTGTCCTACTTAAGTGTTTAATTATCATGATTATGAAATATCACTATTTGTTAACCCTTGTCCTGCTAGACCCAGATATATACGGTTTTAAGCATAGTTTAAGCCAAATAATATGTCACTGAAATGGACAATACAATTTGTGGTAGATATTCAGTTAGCATGGTTAGTAAAAAAACTCCATTTAGATGTATATTTTCGAAAAATATCTATATTTTTCGTCATTTGAAGCTGGAAATTGCGTTAGCAATTCCAGCTTCAAATAACGAAAAATACAACTGAAACGATCCAGCAGGACAAGGGTTAAATATTCAACAGATGAATTATAATGGATAAGCATATGTCAAGCAAAACAAATGTTGTCAGATCGATTACATGTTATTTACAGAGAACAATAAGAAACATGTATCAATCTTCATATGAAGAGCAAATATGCAACATATAAGACTGGAAGAAAAAATAATCTCACCTCATCTCCAATAACTGCAATAAGTTTCCCCTTTGCTGAAGAATGGGAAGACATTATGATTGTAATAGAAGGTGTGGATTGATAAGCAGCTGATTCTAAAATGTGTTGCTTTCTGTAAAAAGTAGACACATAAGGCAAATTAACACTATATTAAGACAACACTTAACCCTTTCAAGCCTGTGTTTACCATTGTCTACCGTGAATTGCAGTCGCAATTCTCGACTTGTAGTGGATGAAGATGATTTGATGTGGTTTAAAAATTAAAGAAAATTGTCATGTATTGGTAAACCAGTTTCATGGAAATTTTCGTTCTAAAACCCTTTGCTGTAGGGAAATTAAGCCTGTTTTCAGGAATGTAAAATGATGCTTTAATGCATCGTGAGGGCTTAAAGGGCTAAACAATACTGAAAAGTGACAATCCTGTTGGTTAATCTTCGTGAACTATTTAACCCTTATAGTACTGCATAACATTTGAAGCATGTTTTTCTGGTGCATTTTCTCATCTGTTCATGAATAAACATGATAAAACATCTAATCAACAACTGAAATTAAAAACACTGATATTTCAAAAAAATAATACCAGTTCTAGCCTAATATTTTTAAAATTTAAATAAAAATAAATAGTTAAATAAAAAAATAGTTCAGTGCTAAGCACGACTATGGTTGTTGTTAATCTATTTTATTAAAATGTGATAGACAACTTATGTTAAATACCCTTATAATAAATTTTTATAGAATTTACTGTGCATCCAAAGTCGTTCACAGCAGGCACAGAATAAAATGTGTGTTTCAACATTGCATTTTTTTGGTCTCAAATTAAACAAATATTATCTTTTATTGCTGGTTAGTTTATAACTAGAAATATGTCTGCTAAAATATCTAAAAAGATTCAAAACTTAGGGTGCAGTTATTGACTAGGCATTCTGAGTGAGCCATGATGATTTAGAGTCCAAATCCAACTAACAGGTGGTACTCCGTCAAGCACGTAAGTGTGAGCTTTTTTGCCTGACTGTCTGCGTCCCAATGCTTAGGCTACAGTAGATCTGGTAATATTCGCGAGGTGGATAAACTCGCCAAAAATTACTAATATAAAAGGGTTACAATCTATATGTACTATCATCGAAATTGAAAATTTGCAAATTCTAGACTTGATGGGAGCAGATTTTCAACATCACATGTAATATCAGCTTAATAGCCTGGGACTAATTAGAAGTTACTACATATGTGATGCCAACGTGGCTTTTTGCCATACCTATATTTGTAATTGTATTTATAAATATGATGTGTAATGAAAGAAAATGCAATAACGTCATATTTCTCTCAGTCAGGGTTATGTTTATACCAGCCCTGCAAACAATTTTGCTTTGTAATAACGTCCCCACAACGTACAGCATTCATACTTAGGACGTACTCTGTGAACTCACATTTACGTCCTTAGATCATACAACATGAATGTAACTAATGACGTTATTGGGACGTTCTGGGGACGTAACTTACGTCCTTAGCACGTCCTCGTTACGTTCATCCATGTGGGACTGACGAAACCAGGACCCCTTACACTGCTATGGGCGACTATAGTCACCCAAAAAAAACCAAGCGCAGCCTGCTGTGGGCGACTATAGTTTCCCAGTAAATTAAAAAAAAAAAAATATATAATTTTTTCGAATTTTTTTTTCACTTTCGTTTTATGGCATCTGTATTTCTATTTGCGCTTTAAAGATAGCTGATTGACTGATTTTGTAATATAATGGCTTTTAATATCAGTTGTTCATCAGATGTTTTTTGAAGAAAAAACGTGCCAGATATTACTTAGTGGGACACCACACATGCTGCCAATTTTATGCAGAAGTGTAAGGGTTGAGGAACGTTAGGGTTATTATGACTAGGCCTACGTCCTTAGCACGTCCTCCTTACGTTCATCCATGACTGACGCAACTGGGAAACTTTAGGGTTACGTACAGTGTTTGCAGGGAAGTCATGATTTTGCCGAAGCATCATCTGATCAGATAGCTTTTTTTGTTTAATATATATAACTCGCCAATTTGGTAGTGTTTAGTGACACACCTGGTGACGTCATGGGTGCCATACCAGAAACAGAGTCAGTTAGGTGGTGGTGCCGCCCTGAGAGACAAATTATTCTAAGAAATAATTTTCTTTTTTTGGGAAAAAATATTAAATACACAACCGGGAAAAAGTTTCTTTTGCACCCCCCTGCCCCTGGGTGATAGTAAAGGTATCAGTCATTCAGTATGGGCTTCCCATGACAAAGAAAAGATCGGGCGAAGTAAAGTTTTTTTTGCCGAAAAAAATGTAAGTAGATCTCATTTAATACTAGGGTGGCCAAAAATTCAGCGTCACAAACTTGATAATGCTTTAAAATGTGTGTTTTGGGCTGTTTTGTCTAGACTCTACTGGCATTCCACATATTGTCATATTACTCATTCCTTTGCATGTTTACTAAACAACATGCTACAGACTGCTGATCACTAGATGGCGACACAGACTCTCACAGTCATCCCCATGTGTTGAAATGTAAACACTGTCAACTGAGGAAATTGGGTGATATAAGCACATTTTCGCATGGTTACAAGATAATGTGGGCATCCAGGATTTCTCAGTCAATTCTCAACCAATTTTCATGAAATTTTACACACACTATTTTCCATTCATGTTTCGAGAAGTTTTGATAAGTATTTTTGAAGTTAGATCATTTGACATGTGATAAAATTCTGAGACGAAGCTAATGGCTTTATAGAGGGCAACATTTTTATTTATTTACTACATGTTTGTCAAATGGTCTTACTTCTTAAATACTTATCCAAACTTCGCAAAACTTTCAGGGTAGTTACGACATGAATGGAAAATAGTGTTTCATGAAAATTGGTTGAGAATTGACTGAGAAATCTGTGAAATTTATTCACCACGGTTAATGTGAATCCAACAAAATGGGATGATTTTTAAACTAGACTTTAAAACCTTTTTCAAACTATGTGCCTCGCTGATCCTAAGTGTTCTGCAAATGACCTTTGGAAACAATTCAAGGACAGTTTGATTGAAGGTATGAATAATTATATCCCACAGAAACCCATTTCATCTAAGCAAAGATTACCTTGGGTAAACAAAGCCATCAGAAAATTAATTCAGGCAAGAAATAAGGTATATATGTCAAATGGCAACGTAGTAAAAGCCCCCGGCTTCGAGAAAAGCTACGTACTATCAGGCATAAATTACACAAATGAGACAGGCTTTAAAGGCCTAAAAAAATTAATTGTATGTTTCCGGTAACAGACTTTTTAGAAATAGGGTAGGTAGGTCAGATTTTTTTTTTCTTTTTTTTTTGCTACACCTTATTAGGTGATGCACATCAGACTCATCAAGTATTTCTCCCCTCCGCAGTGAAGGTGAAATTCACAGCTCAGCTGAGAAAAAAGCTGAGATACTGAATCAGCAATTTACTTCAGTATTCACCCAAGAACCTCCTGGGCCTTTGCCAGACAAAGGCCCCAGTCCCCACCCTACTATGCCAGATATATGCATCAGTAAAGAGGGCATAGAGAAAATGCTTCAGAAGATAAAACCTGATAAGGCAGCTGGTCCTGACTCACTCCCTGCAACAGTGCTGAAAGAGTTGAGTCATGAAATAGCTCCTATTCTTGAACTCATATATTACAGATCACTCCAGAGCGGCAATGTGCCCAGTGACTGGAAAACTGCAAATATTGCTTCAATCTTCAAAAAAGGAAATAAACATAAAGCCAGCAACTATAGGTCAGTGTCCCTGACTTGTATTTTGGATAAATGCATGGAACACATTATTGTGAGCAGCATCTCAACCCATTTGGACACCAATAAAATTTTAAATCTGTCACAACATTGCTTTAGAAAATGACTATCCTGTGACAGCCAATTGCGGTCATTATTTCATGATTTAACCAGTGGGCCGTCTGATAATCTTAATTTCAAGATGGTTAGTGGGATGGGCCCCAGGGGTGGGACTCTTGACTGGATCAACATCATCAAGTGCTTTTTTAAATAGTCACTGGTCGCCGCACAACTTGCAGAGTTGCAAACGCCAAACTCCTTTAGGCCTACAGTCTGTCCGACGGTGGAGGATGGTCCAAAATGAAAGTTAGCTTTTCGGTATCGGACTATCCAGTCAGTCAATTCTCAAGCGATTTTCATGAAATTTTGTAGTCTATAATATTACTATAGACTATTTTCTAGTCACTTGGGCCTTGGCATCGATCCTCAAAATTTCGGTAAAAAATATTAGATATTTCAAAAGTTAGCCCATTTGACATGTAGTAAATGTCTATTTATCACGCTCCTCTATAACATGTATAAATCCATTAATTTCATTCCGGTTTATTCTCAGAATTCCGTTACATGTCAAATGGTCTAACTTTTGAAATACTGAATGGAATTACGCGAAATTTTCAGGGTTGTTGCCAAATTTCTAGATAATAATGGTTGCAAAATTTCGTGACAAACGCTTGAGAATTGACTGACTGGATACCAAAAATCTAACTTTCATTTTGGACCATCCTCCACCGTCGGACAGACTATAAGTTATAACTGCCAAGACAAAATTGAGCGGAGTCGGAATCAGCGAGTTTCATGAATGATTGCTGTTTACGCCTACGTCCTCCACGAGCCTGAAAATGAAATTACGGTACAGTTGGACTATGATATAACAGTTTTTCTTTGCTTAAATGGTTATACTAAAAAAACATTTTTTCAAGGTGGATACAGTGAAAAATAGGGGAGTGTACCAGTACCAGGATAATTCAGAATCTGAGAATGACAGAATGACAGCAGACGATAAAAGGCCTTGACCTCCAGTAGAACGGGCACTTGTTGAGATACATAACTCTGGTATATATTTGTTAAGCTTTACAAATCAATCAATAATTTTCAAGGCCTGAATAATTTTATTACCGTAACATGGGGTGACCTGGGACGATGGGGTGACTTGGGAAAATGAATAAAATGTTATTTTAAGATGTGATGGTAATGACAATTTCTATATTCAGAGTCATATTTTTATATTAACAACGACAGAATAATGTTGATGTGCCAACTGTGTTATGTTCGGCAAAAAGACATTCAGATGCAAGGGCCCTTGCATCTGAAGGTAGTGAGTATTTTTAGGTGAGTGCAATTTTATGAACATTCCTGAAATTACTTCTAGTTTAGACTGGTGTGTACCTTTACAATTTGATGACTGAAATAAATGCTAGGCCTATCAAAAATAGTCTTTTTTCTGGAAATTCACAATTTATGAATTTTCAACAAATACAATATTTTGAAGTTGGGTGACATATTTAATTGGGACACATTTTATACAAATCACAAAATAATAGTAAATGTATAAAAATGGATGATTTCTTTGATCAATTTCAAAAACAGATTTATCCACCTGATATAGAGTAATTCGACCATAATCATATCAATGACATAAATGAAAAATTAAGTAAATTCTCGTACGATTTATCAATTTTTTCAATAGAGAGTGATATATTGAATAATGAAATTTCTAAAAATGAAGTAATTTTGGCTTTAAAACATCTTAAGGCAAAGTGTTTCCACAAACGAAATTTTCCCTCCTGGTTATAAGATCTTCCGGAGAGACAGAATTACATCAACTCAGGTGGGGGGGGGGGGGAGGGAGTGTTTATCGCTGTCAAAGAAAATTATGACGTATCTCTCCTCCCTGATACTGTTACAGACACGGAACTTTTATGGGCGAAAGTCCACTTTGAAAAATCAAAATCCTTAATTCTCGGATCCTTTTATCGACCTCCTGCCTCAAAAATTAAAAAAAAATGGAAGAATTCAGCAGATCTTTAGATCTTCTTCCAAAAATTTCAAACCAAACCATCATCCTTGGTGGAGACTTTAATCTTCCAGACATAGACTGGGAAAATAGTCTAGTTTTGCCCTCAGCCACCAACAAGGGGCAGTGCGAGCACCTTTTGTCTAGCCTGGATGATCATGCCTTGACCCAAGTACAAAAAGAACCCACCAGAGACAAAAACATTCTAGACCTTTGTATAACTAATAAACCAGGATTATTAAAATCATCCCGCAGCGTACCCGGAATTTCGGACCACTGTGCTGTACTGACAGAAGCCGACATCAACCCCCCCCCGTAGCGACGTTCAACCGCTCGCCCAGTGCGTCAGTTCAAAAAAGCAAGTTGGGAAAACATCAGGCAAGAAATTAGGAGACATTGGGCCTCCTTTTCCAAAGACAGCCCCAATAATTCGGTAAATGAAAAATGGTTGAGGTTAAAGTCCATCATGATGGACTGCCTGAATAAATTTGTACCAACAAAATTAACATCTAAACGCCTGAACTTGCCCTGGCTTAATAAATCGCTCCGCAAGGCTATTCGAAAAAAGGCAAGACTTTATAACAGAGCGAAAACTTCAAAAAGACCTGACCTTTGGGCAAAATATAAATTACAGAAACGGGACACGCAGCGAAACCTTAGACGTGCCCGTTGGTCCTTTATTAACGACAAACTTTTAACATCTCTGGAAACTAAAAATTCAAAGCCTTTCTGGCGCTATATAAAATCACAGCGTCAGGATAGGTGTGGTGTCTCTCCTTTATTGCATGATGGCCAACTGCATTCAGACAGCAGGCGCAAGGCCGAAATCCTCAACCAACAGTTTTGCTCAGTATTTACTGATGAGGACACCACTAATATGCCTAAATTAGACGGACCACCAACAACTCCCATGAATAATATTGAAATTACACAATCTGGTATAACTAAATTATTGAGTGAACTGAACGTCGATAAAGCACCCGGACCTGACGAGCTCCCAAATTTACTCCTGAAAAATGCTGCCAAGGATATATCTCCTTTTTTAACAGATATTTACGAACACTCTATACGGACCGGGAAATTACCCGATGAATGGGTCGAGGCTAATGTAGCCCCTGTTTTCAAAAAGGGAGATCGGCATACTGCTTCTAATTACAGGCCGATCTCCTTGACATGTGTTTGTGCCAAATTGCTCGAACACATTATTTGCAAGAACATCATGACCCACTTTAGCAAAAACAAAATTTTAACTTCTGTGCAACACGGTTTCCGTGCAGAGCACTCTTGTGAAAGCCAATTACTACTGACCACTGAAGATCTGGTTCAAAATTACGAGGACAAAATTCAAACTGATTTAATTGTTTTAGATTTTAGTAAGGCTTTCGATGTAGTTCCCCACCAACGTTTACTACACAAACTTGATCATTACGGAATTAGGGGACCTACACTACTTTGGATTCGAAATTTTCTCACCACTCGGACACAAAAAGTAGTGGTAGATGGTAGCTTTTCGGACACTGCTCATGTAGGTTCTGGTGTACCAGGTACAGTACTTGGCCCGATTTTATTTCTATGCTATATTAATGACCTCCCATCCTCGGTCTCATCTGATGTTCGACTCTTTGCTGACGACTGCCTCCTTTATCGGCCCATAAAATCTAAGGACGATCAAAAAAAGCTACAGGAGGACTTAACAAAATTGGAGCGCTGGGCAGACATTTGGGGGATGAAATTCAACCCATCCAAATGTTCTGTCCTCTGAGTGAAGAGACCCCGGGCTAAAGAGATAGCATCAGACTACCAGCTCAAAGGGGTCACACTCGGACAAGTAATAAATTCACCTTACTTGGGAGTCAGCATCAGTGAGAACCTGGAATGGGGGGATCACATCTCTAAAATTGCGAGTAAGGCTAATTCCACACTGGGTTTCTTGAGGAGGAATTTAAAGGGATGTCCCTCAAAATTAAAAGAGATTGCATATTTTTCAATGGTCCGGTCACTTTTGGAATACTCTTGTCCTGTATGGGATCCATACAGGCAAGGTGACATCGATAAATTAAACAAAATTCAAAGAGCTGCTGCACGTTTCGTAACTAACAACCACCAGCGTAAATCAAGTGTAACAGCTCTTATCCAAGATCTAGGCTGGACTGACTTACAAACTAGAAGAAAGAACTTCAGGCTGACAAGCCTGTACAAAATTTTAAACGGATTAATTGCTGTACCTGTCAGTGACCTTTTAACCCCAGCAGATGAAAGAACTCGTGGTGGACATAAAAAATCATTCAAACATATTAGAGCTAGCACCACGCTGGGACAAAATTCTTTTTTGTACAAAACCATACCCGATTGGAATCATCTTCCACCAGCTGCTATTGAATCCAGATCAATAGCAGCTTTCAAGAGCCAACTGAGCGATTAGTCTGGTCGGCCACTCAGCACAAACCCTTCGCCTGATACTCCGTGAGGAGGACTGCGAAGCTCAACCTTTAAAGGCAGGTAAAGCTACAGGAATCGATGGTAGGCCTATAGGCTACCGATAGAGTTTTAAAGCATGCCTCACATATTTTAGTGACACCACTTTGTTCCTTGTTCAACTATGTATTAAGCAAAGGAGAATATCCATCAGGATGGTCTGAAGGAATAATAAGTCCTATACATAAAAAAGGAAGCACAACAGACACATCTAACTATAGAAAAGTGACCGTAATGCCATCTATAGGTAAAATTTTTGATTATATTTAAAAAAATTGATTAATCTTTAAAAATGAAGTCCTACTAGATGATGACAAATTTCAAGCTGGCTTTAAAAAAAATCGCGCACATCGGATAACTTATTTATGTTGCATACCCTTGTAAAAGAACAAATGCAACGTAGAAAACCATTATATGTTGCATTTGTAGATCTAACTAAAGCCTTTGATTACATCCATAGAAACGCATTGTATTTCAAGTTAAAAAACGCAAATGTCGGTGGATATTTTATACAAACCATTATATCCATGTTCAATACGTCTAAGTGTAGAATTAAGTGGAACAACAATATTAGTAAACTCATGGACAGTGAATATGGAGTTCTCCAAGGAGGAATGATAAGTCCTCAACTATTTAACAAATACGTGAAATATTTGGGGAACCACCTAAATAAATATCTAGGGGTAACACTTGGAAATCAAACAATTAGCCACCTCTTTTTTGCCGATGACCTGATTATTATTTCTGATAGCCCAGAGGGATTGCAGAAACAATTAGATCTTCTCCACTCCTATAATCAGAAATGGCACCTAATTGCCAGTATTGAAAAAACAAAAGTAATGATTTTTAACCAAAAATTCGTTAAGAAATTTACACAATTTAAATTGGGCGATCGTGAAATAGAAATATGTAGCAATTATAAATATCTTGGTCTAATGTGTTTCAATAAAGGGAACGACATATTTAAAGATAGCTATAACCATATTGCCGATCAAGCGAAAAAAGCCATGTTCTCCTTTAAAAAAATCAAATCTCGTATTGCTAAATTATCTCCGAATCTGGCTCTCAAGGCATTTGATAGCTTAATCTTACCGATTTTAGAATATGGTGGTGAAATTTTATATATTGGCAAAAAAATCGATGAATATGAAAAAATACATTTAAATTTCCTTAAGGCTATGCTTGGTGTAAGCAAACAAACTCCAACCCTAGCGGTTTTGGGGGATACAGGTCGCTTTCCTTTGTTATTGAGACATAAAATTCGAGCTATTGGATATTGGATCCGCATTGTCAGCTTACCGGAACACCACCACCTGAAAGTAGCATACCAGTGTTTACTCAATTCTCATTTAGAAGGCCGCGTAAATTGGGTTAGCCATATCAAGGCCATATTAACTGCAACAGGCAACGAACAAGTGTGGGACCAACAGTATATCACAAAGAGCAAACTATTGTTATTGTCTGTTAAAGTGAGGTTACAGGAACTATATAGATCATGGTGGAAGTTACAAATTCAAGATTCGACACTAAATCCTAAATTACGAACCTATAAAATATTTAAATTTGATATTCATTAAGAAATGTATTTAACAGTGATGTATAACAACAACAGTATAAAATCCGTAGCCAAATTTAGAATGAGCTGACATAAATTAGGGATCGAGAAAGGACGTCATACTAGGCCTGTAACTCCAAAAGACCAAAGAATATGTAATAGGTGTCAACAGGATGTTGATGACGAAATACATTTTTTGATGTTCTGTAACATATTCGATGATAGAAGAAGTGAATTGTTTAAAAAGGTTAAGGGGAGAATTATAAATTTTGATAAATTGTCTTCAAAACAAAAGTTTATTGCTCTACTTTCAAATACTGAACGTGATATTACAATAGAAGTTGGAAATTTTATACATATCTGTCTATCAACACTTTAAATTTCACTCATTAATGTACTGCACTCTAGTCTCTTGTACTATTGTTAATTGATATTTATATTTTGTTGTTAACAACTCGTGTGATATTTGTATCTGCACTTGTACTTATTTACTATATTTTATGACATACATCTTTTACTTAACATGTATGCTTATTAGTACGCTTATATCATTGTTTTCTGTTTATTTCACTTGCTTTTCGTTTCAAGCCAATTAGATATTATTTTTAGATGGCATTATTTATACATTTTATACGTATGCCTATACAATCGTAATGTACATAGTATAATTATATATGCCGTAATTTACATACTTTTCCACTACATAAACAGCTTATTTTTAGTGCACGTCAGTTGTTATTTATTTATCCCATGTGTGATCTAAGTTAAAAACGAATAACGTCATATTGCTGCTTTATAACACATCTTATACTTTATATATATATATACATGCTTTGTATTTGTTATTTATTTTACGTAGTAATTAATATGTAAGGCTATAGAGGCTTTTAAAATTCACGAAACCTATTTATATTTTATCATTACCACTTATTTTTATGAATTTACAGTCATTTAATATTGCCACCACGTATTGTCTGACAAATGAGTCTATTAGACTTTTTTTATGTCAATAAAATTGCTACTACTACTACTACACATTTCACGTAACCACCCAGTTGCCCTTGTTATATTGTTGTTTATAGTAGACTATGCCTATGCTTATTTTACTTCAAGTTGAGTTGGTTACATTTTATTTTGGTTGTTGCTGTTGATTTTTTCAAAAAACACAAATAAAATAGAAAGGATTTTCAATTATTTCATTGTATATTGCACGTTAATAACTGGGGCATGTTCAAACGGTGCTGGTCGGACGTACCCCAGAGGTAAGGCATGTCCAATTTTGCGCTAATTTTTTTAAAAAATATACAAGACAACTACCGGGTAACTATACATTTTAGTGGCGCATATTACATGTATGCGAAAGCATTATTTGTAGGCCTATACAATAATGAGTGATTTGGCTGAATTTATAGCTAGTGAGCAGGCATGCTTATATCTTAGGGGTGCGAGCATGCCCCATCTTCTCGTACATAATCCATCTCAGCGAAGGACTACACTGCTTCTATCGTATTACAATGTCACTTAAATCACCATTACTGCCAAAAAGTAAGGTAAAGCAATAATGCACTACTACTAGGTATCATGAACAGTTGGTAGGGTCGCATTCAAATTTTATGTGGTGGTTTAATCTAGGCATTTTTGATGATCTGATTAATGTTTGGGAATAATTCATTAAAACAAAGATGGCTGCCCGAGGACATCAAGAAAAAAATACATGGTGGTAGTAATTATTTCACTTAGATTATTATTGTTGCAATCTCTCCGAGTTTGAATATATACTTTTTTCCAGCGGGGGGGTCATGGATGTTTTTGATGAAAAGACCAGGAAATTTCTGGTATATATAGTTTATAAAACCATTGTGTTCTTGGTTGTATTCGTGACTAAGTATAGGCTAAAGTTAAGCAGGCATTTAAATTGACCTGTTTATCCTCAACCCAATAAGATAATTATTGGTGCTACATTTCTGCTAAGGTATCATGCAGATGAGCTCGCCATACAGAAAATTCAACACAAGTTAGCTCACCATAGCTGGATTGGTCGCCGGTCTCAAACACGCCTGAGCTTATAGAAAAAACTCGATGCACCCATAGAACATAATTAATATGTATTGATGCACCTGCTCGATGTTTGCCCGCCGACATCAGACTGATTAAAGATCTACAATCAACTTTCAACAATCAACATAAAAACCTTTGCTCGCTATTTTTAAATAAGTTTATAGGGCCATGTTAAGCGAATATTAACAATTCAAAGCCCGAATTGAGTATTTATAATCAGTATTAGGCCTACCGACGAAATGGTGGAATTGCTCCGGTCATTTCACAACATCCAGCTCCCTGTCTTAAAACTTTTGACGAAAGAGAATGCGGAAGGCCATATTGATATAAATTAAGAAAAGGATAGGTCCCAAAACAGAACGCAGTTTTGGGTACTTCGGATGTTTCTTTATCGGTGTCGGGAACTGCGCCCTCTAGTATCACTTTTTGTGTACGGTCTGATAGGAAATAGTTGATCTAGCGGAGTGTGAAACCTCTAGTATGCCATAATAGTCTAACTTCATGAAGAGTAGTTGATGGGGCACATTGTCGAACGCTTTGCTAAAGTCCAAGACTGTAAAGTCAGTAAGTTTTCTGTTGTCCAAATTTTTACCTAATTCATGTATGAGTGTCACTAACTGTTTTTCTGTAGATCTTTTGGATCGGAAGCCATGTTGTCAATCATAGAGAATTTCGGTGTTTTCAAGGTGTTCGATCAAATCCCTCACCACTATGTGTTCCAACAGCTTACATCAGATGCAAGTAGGCCCTAAGGGATACAAGTCGATAGTTTAAAGGCTTGTACTTTTCACCTTTCTTGAAGATTGAGGCAACGTTAGCTTGCCTCTAATCTTCAGAAACTATGCCAGATTCTATGGATTTATTGAAAATAGATGTGAGCAGAGGAGCGAGTTCAAATAACAGTCTTGGTACCATTCATCAGGGCTGCGGCCTTGTGAATTTTGAGTGATCTTAGTAATTTGGTGAACCCAGGCACAGTGATGAAAATTACATTGGATATCACTGGTTTAAACAATGTATGTGTGAACAGCTTTATTGATAGGCCTACTCCACATTGCAACCACTAATAGTCCAAGCACCCTGGGTTGACCCTGTACCAAGATTGGTCAAACGTCCCGCAGGTACGACTAAATTAAGTCACCCATTGCCATCATAAATCATAACTGGAGGGGAATTGTGACGTTTCAAGTAACAATGATGATTGGACTTGGTTTTATGGGTTTTGGCAGTCATTTTGAATTTTGTCGGGCTATTTTTACTATGACAGATTGATGGAAATCTTGCTTATTGTTTTTTGGCAGCAACTTTAAATTGGAATTTTAGACTTCATTTTTAAAAATTCGACTTCAAATTTCATAGATCAGAAGTCCCCACTGAGCTTTTGTACTTTTATATTTTTGCTTGTCAAAACTAATTGACTTGTCTCTCTTTTGGCTGAATGTTGTATCACTATCTGCGACGCTGGTCCACCATTGGATCGACGTTTAGTGCTTGCTGGAATTACAAATGTTATCTTAATTATGTAATGCACCTTTTAAAAGAACTCTACATACACAAGTGGATATTTGAGCACTTGCACAAGTACTCGCACACTTGCGTACTTGCACACTTGCCTACTTGTGCACTTGCGCAAGTACTTGCTCAGCTGCATACTTGCACAAGCACTTACACACTTACGCATTTGTGCAAGTTTTTGCACACTTAAACACTTGCACACTGGGCTTTTGTACTTTTGAATAGACAGAAATTCGTTTGTCAAATGTAAGCACATTCAGTGTGCCCAGTAAACACATTAACTTGACTCTCTCTTGGTTTATGCTGTATCACTGTGTATCACTATGTATCACTGTATTACTATACTGTGACACAGGCCCAATATTTAAACAACATTGGGTCGACGATTCTATTTTGATAGAATAACAACTCTCATTTTAAATGTCAAATGTAGCACTTAAAAGATTACTACTGTCCATAGTAAACACTCAAGGTTGTTTCAATGATGGGCATCCGTCTGCAAGACGAGCCCTGCATTAAAACAGCATCAGCCAACTGTAATTTAATTTGCAAATCTAGCATTTAAAGGGTTAATAGGGCGACCCATCCTGGACACATTGCCCGCATTTTAGCCTGAGTTTACTCATACAATGAATGTAGCTTCACCCGACATGTACATCATTGCACCGACAACGATCTACACATAGGTTCCAGAAAAGCCTTAGTAAATCCGGAAGAACAACTGGTAATTCTTACAAAAGTCCTAGCAATTAACCTCAATACTCACGGATCATAGTGCCAAGGTTTGAAGTCGATTGGATAGAAATCAAAGAGAAAAAGCACATCATAAGCCCCCGATATGTACATCATCGACCCGATTTCGATGAATAAAATAAGGATTCAGAAAATACTGAATACATCCGTAAGAACAACTGATAATTCTTGACAAAGATATAGCATACAGTCTGACTGAGGAACGGGGAGAAATCGCACTCTGACATCGGAAAATAAAAAACGAAGCAAACTTTGTACATAATAAATAGAGGTACCTATCATGCCTATCTCACCACCCCGTCTGGTTGAATCCCACTGTCTATAGACGTCAGATTCAGAAGTTTCCACACATAGGCGATTATGTTCACTCACCAGGTGACTCTGCTACCACCAGTGAATGATAGTCCAGGGGTATTAGTCTAAAACTCATAGAGACCTGGGACAAATTCATAACAAGCTGAAAACTTCAGCATATATTGTTGAGACAGCATAGAAAAACATATCAAAAGTCCTCTAAGATCCCCCTGGTATTAGTGCCCGAAATGGGGGTAATAAGGGGTAAATAGGGGTAATAAAGGGAATAATAACGATAACTTTAAAACTATTTAACCTGGATTCATAAAAATTGTATCTAAACATATGTTTATTCCCCTGCGGAATCTATTAAAAATATTTGTATTAATTTTTAGCCACCGTTCCATCCTCAAAAGTGGTAAATAGGGTAAAATAGAGGTAATAGCCATAATTTATGATCTATTTGACCTAGATTCATAAACTGTGTATCTAGCATCGGATAATTTTTTTTAAAACACTTCTAAAATTTGGGGACCTCCCCTTAATTACCAACAACACTTTTTTATATTATTTTTAACCACCCTTTCCTCTCCATAAGAGGTAAATATGGGTAAAATGGGGGTGATAACCATAGCTTATGAATTATGGGGTCTAAAGTTACAAAAAATGTTTTTAAACATATGTTTTAGCTCCTGAGGAATCCACTACAATTAATTATATCAATTTTAACAACCCTTTCTTTCCCGAAAGTGGCAAATAATGGAAAATTATGAGAATAACCATAAATTTGATGGAGATTCATAAAATTTGTATTTATATATTTGTCCTAGCATCAAACAAAAAAGGGTAGGCCTAATTGAAAGAAAAACCAACCATCACCATTTAATCTCAAAAAACGAAATTGCATATGATGTTGTATTCATTTTTAACAACCTTTGCATTCCCAAAAAGTATTTTCATGTATAATGTAGATTGTTAATCACATAATAAAACAGTTAATTCGAGTTTATTTCAAAGAGCTTAAACTATTAAATTTTAAATCATTAAACGGTTTCATTATTTTCTCTCGGATGCTAAAATATATAATCTAGATACCAATTTCATGGATCTAAGTAAGTCAAATATCGCTCACATCTCACCCTTATTTACCACTTTTCGGGATGAAAGGGTGATTTTACAGCATAATATCATTTTGTTGCTGGTTGTCGCATAAGTTTAAAATGCTTTTACATTTTATCCCATGGTAAAACATATCCAGGTAGGCCCTAACAATTTTATAAATCTAGGTAAAATAGTTCACAATTTGTGGTTATTATGCTATTTTTTTGCTTTGGGGATGAAAAGGTGGTAAAATATTAATACAAATGATAATATTAAACACCCGGGTATGTTCGGATACAAATTTTATGAATCTAGGTCAAATAACTCATTAAGTTATGGTTATCACCCCAATTTTACTTCTATTTACCACTTTTTGGAGGAAAGGGTGGTTAATATAAAAAGTTGTTGCTGGCGATTAAAGGGAGGTCGCCGAATTTTAAAAAGTGTTTTTGCTTTTTTCGCCGATGCTAGAAACAAATTTTATGAATCTAGGTCAAATAGCTCATAAGCTATGGATATTATCCCTATTTTTCCTATTTACCACTTTTGGGGATGAAAGAGTGGCGAAAAATTATTCCAAATACTTTTAATGTATTCCGCAGGTGCTAAAACATATATTTAGATACAAATTTTATGAATTTAGGTTGAATACTTTTAAATGTTTTGTTAATACCCATTGTTTACCCCCATTTACCCCTTAATACCCCAATTTCGGGCACTAATACTAGGCGGATTTTAGAGGACTTTTGATATGTTTTTCTATGTTGTTTCAAGAACATATGCTGAAATTTTCAGCTTGTTACGAATTTGTTCCGGGTTATTATCTAATAGCCCTGGACTATGAACGCAAAACAGATTTTAACCCTTAAAGCGCTGCATTTTTCCATAAATAGACCAAATATGACTTATTTCATTTTGAAATTATCATAAATGTCTTATTCAGCTCTTCCCGATTCATTTGAATACCTATGTTATGGGTCTACGACCATTAGAAATATTTTTACTCTTACAGTGCGGGTATAGACTTTAATCGTCAGAATCTGACGTCTACAGACGTCAGATTCTGACGACTGTCTATCCCCGCGCTGTAAGAGTTAATAACAATTAATACTTTTTCACCCAGTGACGTGGATAAACTATAAGTTTAATAACTATCAGACACGCGTTTGTTCCTAAATAAATGGACCATAGCAAGTTCTGATAGAATTGAACATTTGAGCCCTAATTAATAATGAATGAAGTTGTCGTTTGCTTCATTTGATTTTGTAATTGATAGTTTCCTAATACCATGTTTACTACTTATATTTATTTACTTATCATTACTCAAAAGTGTGGATAAAAATGGTAAAGGTCTTTTGAAGTGATTTCAATAAAGGTAACTATCCACTTTGCATTATTTGGCCTCCATGTGGTACAAAGTATAATTCTAGAATAGAAAGTAAAATGGAAAGCAACACAACAAAATACACAGCAAATACTGGAAATCTTATAATTATGTTTTATTCAGTCGAACGGAATATACTTTACACATACACACAGTCACAGTCAAACATCAGCTAGTACAATCCTATAACAATGGTTCACAAATCGTTCACGTGTAAGAGTATCAATCACACTCTGTACACATATGGTTTAAGTAAATTTCAAGTAAATAATTGCGACTCATGTAATAAATGTTTCTCGGTCCAATGTAAAGGATGAAAGCAGAAAAGGTTAAGCTGCAGGTAATGTGATAGATCTATTGACAATGCGTGAAAACAGTGACAATGTAGAATTCTCGCAAGACGAGTTAAATGATATGTTAAACTATGTTTGTACAGAATGATTTTTATATAGACACCTGACACCAGATTATTTTCACTTTGTTTTTTCATTTTTGGTTCACAACTGTATAATGTAATAATGTTATTTGACCGAATAATGATTTATTAACACGTTATTTATATTTGTATGTTAACCCTTATCCTGCTATGTTAATTTAATTAACTCTTATATTAAATTACTCTTATACATGTGTTTATTTTAAAATGAAACAAATTTTTTAAAACTTTTGATGATGTTTAAACAGTAATTTAATTCACAATACCAGTGATTGATTCGACCAATAAAACGGATTAAACGACTTTTGTCGTGATCAGCAGGCGAAGGGTTAAGATGTAGGATATTATCAATTTGTGTTGATTAATCCTTAAAGCGCTGATTTTTTTTCTATAAACACCATGGAGACCAAAGGGTTTTTTTCACTTTGAAGTCGTCACAACTGTCTTAGTGAGCTCATTCCGGTTCATTTGAATACCTATATTATTGGTCTACGGCCATTAGAAATAGTTTTACTCTTACAGCGTGGGGATCGACTTAAGTCGTCCGAATCTGACGTCTATAGATGTCAGATTCTGACGACTAAAGTTGATCCTCGCGCTGTACTGAGGGTTAAACATGTAACGTTATTCTTTGTATTGAATTTACTATGCATATGCCTACATGTGACAATAGAGGCCTGCGTTTATAGTTATTAATTGCGCTTCTACATTTTTTCAGTTTTCTCTGCAACAAATTTTATCGTGGATCTATTGCCCAAGAAACAACCCAAAATCACAAGGCAAATAGTTTAGTGGCCTGTAACTAATTTCTATATATGAAAGTGTACTTGTATACATAGCTATCTCTACAGTGGTATTTCCATATAAGAAAACATTATCAGTTACTAACATAACTTAAGTTTGTGTTTGACGTTGTTATTAATGGCATTACCAACAGTGTCACACCAATTAAATAGGTGATAACATATTCACCTTACATAATAGCAAATTTTACTATTTGACTACAATCAATGTTCCATTGTGCTGATTTTAATGACAAAAATATTGGATATGAAAGAGTGTATCTGCCACTTTGTAAAGTGGCAGATACACTCTTTCATATCCAAAGATTAACAACTTGATTTTTGTCAGTCCTGTTTATGTTTATTGTGTAAGCCTATATACCCCAAATTGCTCTCTGTAAGCCGAGCGGTGCTTGGGTATAGCCTCAGTCCATTGTTGGTGCACAGTGGACTACTCCTTTAAGGGACATTTTGAATATCCTCAATTTAAGTAGATACAAGTTGGGATTTGGATATGGTTCATAGCACCTCATACTTAGCTTACACATTTTAAGAGTAAATAACAGAATGCTATATACGTTACTTTTAACAAACATATAATTATGCAATAACACGAGAAAACATATTTTCCTTCATATATTTTTCAGAGTTTCCTTACGCTATGCGGTAGTGACTGGCACTGTGAGGATTTGATGTAATGTCAGAAGATGACGTCATGCACCCGTTCGACAAATACGAGGGCGGGAGAACAGAGAGTGCGGAGCTGTTGTGCCAATATGGCGACCAAAAGCCTTGACGCTGTGCAATTTTCAAACGTGCTGCCATCTGCTTTTTCCATTTAGTTCTGAAAATAAAATAAAAAATTGCTAAAATATCACCTTATGTCATTGCAATTTAATTTTACCAAATATAGGCCTATCTGAGCAGGGACACAAAAAAACCCTCTAAGATCTGGCTTGACAGAATGGTAGAATAGATATACAGGAACAACTCCAGATAGTATGTACAATCAATTGTGTTTTTATTTTATTATTTTGACCGTTTATACCGCTTATAGGGGGTACCCCCAAACCTGTCTGGAATTAGGGGTTAGGGTCACGTAAACGTCTGTCATTACTATTCTATTTATTCAATCGACACATGTGATATACCAAAATTATAACAGATAACTAAATGTCCGTTCTAATGATATATAACACACTGCAGTAAAGTAAATGGTCGTCTCTCTACATGCGCTCAAACATAATTTTTATTATGAAATAATCAAAATAAACAACAAAACAAACTTGTCAACGTGGCCAAAGGAAAAAACATATTTTCTGAACCAGATAGGCCTATTTGTATGCCTAAAAAGAGTGTTATTAATTATATTTATAAATGTCACTATTTCTATTTTTTTAATGGGATAATATTGCAGCCTTTTTATGAAAATGTGTGTGTTTGCCAGGGCTAAAATGTGAAACATTGAATTTTGCTCCGCATTTTATCCATTCTATTTACATATTTTGGGTGTGCTGAATACGAATCTGTCGGATAATGTTCTATATTTGGTGACCTTTGCATTCAAATTAGCAAAACATAAAATCCCTGTCCAACTCTTACCTTCTATTTTGAAACCATGTCTTGATTTGTGTTTCACTCAGATCCAGATCTTGGGACAGTTCCAGTCGCTTGCTTACACTCAGATACTTATCATGCTGAAAATATATATACAATTTGGAGTATTAGTAATTTTATAGAACAACATCCGTGGTAGGAAATTAGTACCATCATACCACAATTAGTCATAATTTTAATGAAACTATATTTTATCAACGTACATGGCTTTTTTAAATCTATTTTTTGGGGTCAGGCATAGGACTAGGCCTATATATTTAACATATATATACTCTTAGGGAAATTTAGAAGGAATTGAAGGGCACACCAAAATTCTAGATGTCAAGTTCGTACAGATGTCGCGGGGTAGGCCCTATATATATATACATGGGTCTACTAAAAATCTTCCAGATTAGATTTAATTTTTTAGAAGACACTTGTAAGTCATATTTATCATTTTTTCAGCAGGTGCATAGGCCTACACATCTCAATTGAGGAGCCATCAATGCGGATTACACCGGATTGGGTTCTACATGATAGGGCACTAAACCAACCCAATCTTGGCCGATTTTTTTAATATAAATTGTGACGATAAACATTTGCTAATCGTGATGTTTAAATACACACTTTGTTCCCAACAACAATTATACAATTTATAAAACGATTTTAGTCGTGCTTGGCGCCTTAACCCTTTCGAGCCTGAATTTACCATTGTCATCTTCACCCACTACAAGCCGCGAATTGCTGTCGCAATTCTCGACTTGTAGTGGATGAAGATGATTTGATGTGGTTTAAAAATTAAAGAAAATTGCCATGTATTGGTAAATTAGTTTCATGGAAATTTCGTTCTAAAACACTTTGTTGTGGGAAAATTAAGACTGTTTTTACGGATGTAAAATGATGCTTTAATGCATCGTGAGGACCTAAAGGGTTAACTGTTTCCAATAAAACCCAGGTTATAAACCTTACCTTGAATTCAGCCTCCAGTCTGTCCAGCTGTTTACTGCTATAAGCTTGACGTGGCTTCCTGTCCACTCCCGGTTTTCTTGCACGACGTCCAACCGGTTTTGGGGCTGCAAAATCAAAAAAGATTACCCTTTAAACGCGAAGCTCGGCTTTAATTGTGTTTAACAAGGGGCATCAAGAGCTATTATATATTGGTCCGACTCATATAGTCTCAAAGTAATTAATATTGGCCCGGCCTTATACTACTGTATGAGCGATAGAGCAAATAGCAGATAATCTACATAGTTTCATTGAAACTGTTCCTTATAATTATGTATGTTATGATATCCGTGGGCACCATGAAACTTCTATTGTGTGAAGTCACAAGACTTCAGATCATTAGATATAAATTGTGACGTCACAAACAGAGCATTAATGTCATATACTTGGTACATTTTTTAAAGGAATACCAGCCCTGGAAATTTATCAAAATTTGTATCCTGTCGGGGGGGGGGGGGTTCTGTTCTGCTGTCTTACATCCTAAAACATGTTCTGCTCTTCATATTAAATTTTTGAGAGGCGGTTGCTACCCCCAACCGGATCTGTTACTCTCCTAAGCTCCTGCAGATGTTTCTACATAATAAAAGCGACCAAATCAAGCTAGGATCGTCATTTTTATTTTGGCTCCTTGACATGTTTTTAAAATGTCTATAGATAGCATTCCGACGGCATAGTATTTAAAAAAAAAATGTTCATTTACAATTTCATAGATAAATAGCAATCAGATTTGATATCATACATCGATGTCCAAAATAGGAAATACAGGACAAACTTATACACCGTTTTTTTGGTACACCTGCTACGTTGCCACAGGAATGTTTTGAAAATACTCTGCCATTGTAATGCTATCTAGACATCTACCTAGACATTTTGAAAACTTGAGGAGCAAAAAAATTATTATTTTTATTTGATTGAGTCGCTTTAACATGACATAAACTGGCTGCCATTTTTGGCTAAGCATAATAATAGCTATACGCCCAGCACCAATAGTGTGTGAACGTGCGATAGCTTGTGGTATGCCTGTATGTTGATAAAAATCCGCAATGGGGCCTAAACACCAAACACTGAAGTATCATTTTGATATCACTATTCAAAAGAATAAAAAACATACAACTTCACAACTTCATATACAACAAATGCTATGGACGCATCATTAGATTTCTGGGAGGGGGGGGGGGGGGAAGCTAGGATAAACAAAAAAAAGTTTGTCGCTACAAAAGCCGGAAAAAGTTTGCTGAAAATGTGGGCAGAAGAAATGTTTAATGACGAAATTGATCAAAAATCTGTTGACCAGAAAAATCCAGCAAATGATAACGTATAGAATAGGCAATTGAGGCATAGGCCTACGACAAAGTTGGATTTTTACGTTCTTCAACGTAACCTAAAAAAAGAAGGACTACCATAATCGTTTTCAACATGTTTTATCAGCCAATAAAAAAAATAAAAATTGTTGGGGACGAATCGTTTGTTTAAAGATCAACATTTGGAAATGTTTGGTGTCAAATTAGACAAATAATAGTAATTTTCACCTACTTTAAGCTTTGTTTTGCTGTAGTGAGACACAACTTCCATTAAAAAAGTTTTTTTTCTATTATATTATTTGAGGGTCAAAGAAAAATATGAGACATAAATTCATCAACTCCAAATCATGCAGAAACCAGAAATTGTGCATTTATTTGTCAGAAAAAAAGAAAAGAGACGTGGTTTTGGCAGCTATTTTTTTTATTTTCAAATTTGAAGGTGAAGGACACAATATTTGAAACGTTATCTGACTGATTGCCATTCAACACACTCGAATTATGTAAACACAAGTGCATAACAAATAATTATTATACATTTACAGACGAAATTCCCGTATTTCGATTTGTTGATGATTTTAGCCTGATTGTGTCGCTTTAATGATGCTATCGATAAATTTCTTATTTTGGACATGCATGTCCGAATTAAGAAATCGGGAATTTCGTCTTTATATCTCACTTAACAGGTAAATGCGGAGCACAAAAATTAAACAGCTTTTGCATTTCTAACGTATGGACATGTTTACATCATATGGTCATATTAAGAAGCCAAAATACAATTACCGATTTTTTGTTGATTTTAGCCTGATTTTATCGCTTTAATGTAACTATTAGAAACATTTATTATTACAATTTGTGTGCACCTCTAAAAACGGAACGTGAGAAAAAGTGATAATCGTGCAATATAGCATTGAAAATGATTATCAATTTATGTGAAAACTAGGGTTGTAAAATTTCATTTAATGGACTACAAGAATAAACATGTCACGATACATCTTCCGTAGCGTGAAGCTCCTGATATGTAGAGAGCAGCATTGTGTTGCCCCAGTGTCGGATAAATGATGGGCCAATTCATTAGGGATTGGCCAATGTTGTACAGAAGTGTCGGATCTGGATGAGTGGACTTGTCTGTGTTTGGGGTGGTATATGACGGCGGCGTCTGTCGGGGTGACGGTTCTGACGGCGGGGTGACGGTTCTCACCCCTTTGGTGAATTAAACCCTTCGAACCTCAAATACGATTAAAATAGTTTTCTTGACATTTTTTAGTAGTACTTTAAAAAATACATTTTAAATGTGAAAAGTGTTTTATATCAACGAAATTTTAAAAGGACCGATTTGTCATTAGTTTTGCAAAATCTGTATAATTTTCTCTGAATTGAAGTTGTTGTCAGTTGTGGCTCGCGTTAGTGAATAATGAAAAGAGAAACCTTGGCGTTTAAAGGGTCGAGCTCAGGGTAAGTGAGCTCTTTTAAAATGGGTATTTTGTTTTCATATAAGTGTTTGCTTTTCAGGACACTTGTTCAGCATGACGAGACGCGACGTTCGCGAAAATAGAATTGCGCACTTCTCATGTTTCTAGTTGGTCATTAAAATAATGTCACATAAGGATGCGAAAAATATATCTTTGTCTCGCTGCCGCGATCCACAACTTAAGGTGCGTGAGAATTACACTTATAGTACGTGGAAACTTGGCAGATTTACTGTTGGTTTTATTGCTCCAATGGTATTATAACAATAGCCACTTGGTATTATAGTATATTTAAATAACATTTTAAGGTTGGATTCAGACCGTAACGTGTATTGGTGGTCGTTTATAATAGTATCATAATTTGTGAGAAACCTACCTCATGCAGCTTGGTGGTAAAACACCAGTTTTCACTTATAAATATTTACAGTACTTGAATTCAACACGTTTGTCTTATTAAGGACTGCAACATTATCACGAGATATTACCGTTTCTTGTTAGTTTCTCGATATTTTCATATTTTTACAAGATGGCTATAACTGAAACACAATATCCTACCAGGCATTTTTGTTACCAAATAAAGATGCTGTTAAAATAAAATAAAAACTAGAAAACAATATGACTTATTCTGGGAAATTGAACGTTAGGCAATTTTTGTACACATGCATATCCTGAGCCGGGAGAAAGTATTTACCCTTAGGCCTACACGCTGGATTACTTTTGTTTAAAACATGGAGACCAAAGAGTTTTTCAATTTGAAATCATCATAAATGTCTTAGTCAGCTCTTTCCCATTCATTTGAATCTATATCTTATGGGTCTACGGCCATTAGAAATATTTTAACTCTCTCAGCGCAGGGACTGACTATATACATCAGAATCTGACGTCTATAGACGTCAGATTCTGATGTATAAAGACGGTCCCCGCGCTATAAGGCTTAAATGTGAGCTATTATTTTCTGTCCGAGATATAGAGACGAATAAAGCATGTGAACATTTACAATTTGTTTTTAATTTCATTCAGGCAAAACATTTATTTAAAAGTATCTACACCTCTGTCATTGTTATCTTGTCAATTATAATAAAGTAGTCTGTAATATGTTAACGTGTCTGAGAATGAATGAATGAAAGAATGAATGTATGAATGAATGAATAAATGAATGAATGAATGAATGAATGAATGAATGAATGAATGAATGAATGAATGAATGAATGAATAAATTGGGGTTTTAGGCCACCTTCCTGCACATATAGGCTATACTGGGCAAGGAGAACATGGGTGGTGAGATGAATAAGATGCCTCCAGACACAGGATTCGAAATTTGATCCTCTGCGGTCTGAGGCCGAGCACGCTACTTCTCGGTCACAGAGGCTTCCATTATTATTACATCTTTTGAAATGAGCGGGGAGAACATTTTTTTTTTTGAAACTCGAATGCCAGAGCAGTGTTCAAACCCGCGATCTCCGACTGTCCAAGCAGGCAGCTTCAACCACTGCACCAGTTCGTGTGTCTGAGAAAAGTAGATTACAAAGTATCCGATCTTTTTTAGTGGCCGTCAAATAAAAATATATGCTTATAACCTATTCGTTATTTATTTTGTCACAGAAATGTGACGCAGAAGGACTTTTCAAATTTAAGACTCACAAAATTAAAAAGGGCCTTGAAACAGCCGAAAACACACACTCAGACGATATCAGACAATCCGCCCTGGACGGCGGCGTGACAGGCGGTAGAGTTAACCACTACATCAGGTTCTCCACCGTCTTCTATTTGATGTAGATCACGTGTCACGCTGTTGACCTGATCGATAATGTTATTGGTAATCTCGGCTTTGATGATTAAGCATTACCACAAGATTACAGGTGATTGATTTCGGCTGTTTGCTGTGTAAGCGTCCGTGATTGGTCTACAAAAACTATTAACACTTTTAGCGCGGGGACCGACTTTAGACATCATAATCTGGTGTCTGTAGACGTCTGACGTCTACAGACACCAGATTATGATGTCTAAAATCGATCCCTACGCTGAAAGAATGACAAATGTATAACAGCCGTAGACCCATAACATAGATATTTAAATTTAAGCGGAAAGAGCCAACTAATTCTTTAAATTGAAAGAAAACCTTTGACGTCAGATCTTTCAGGGTTAAAGCTCAACGCGCGAAAATGATCAAATACACTATTATCATTGCCTTGAAACATGTTAAAATATAACAGCGCGAAGGAAAACGGGGGCGCGAAGGGAAAGATTACTTGCAATGGTTTCAATGACGACATCATTTTAATAACCCTTTTAAAGTTATTTGCAGTAGGGGGGGGGGGGGGGGCACGAGGGGTGGTTTCTAATGAAAGCGTCACAACTGGTAATTTTTTTCACGCATCGAGTTTCGAGCCTGTTCGCGAGCTGTCATCGCGTACATATTATGAGCGTAAAGAGATGACAAAGACATTTATGACGATCTCAGATTAAAATAAACCCTTTGGTCTTTTGGTTTATATTAAAACATGTCAGCGCATAAAGGTTTCACATGTTTAATATTCTGCAGCTAAACAAATCTGATAAAAATATTAAACAGTTAAATATTATAATGCTAGGTAACTTCCCAGAGTTTCAATGGAACATACATCAAGATAACCTCAGATTAACCCTTTCAGGCCTGAATTTACAGTTGTCATCTTCATCCACTACAAGCCGCGAATTGCTGTCGCAATTCTCGACTTGTAGTGGATGAAGATGATTTGAAGTGGATGAAAAAGTAAAGAGAATTGTCATGTATTTTTAAGACAGTTTCATGGTAATTTTCCTTCTAAAACCCTTAGTTGTAGGAAAATCAATTGTGTTTTCAGGAATGTAAAATGATGCTTAAATGCATCGTGGGGCTTGAAGGGTTAACAAATTCGTTTTCATTATTTCACTGTGCCACTCTGTGAATGATTATACTTTATTAAAATGATCCACAAAGTTACAAACATTCAATTGCAATTAATTGCGAAAGGGGCAGAAGTATGACATGATTATGACTATATAACGAGCCTCGTTTTTTACCATTGTGTGAAATAACGCTACATTACAATTTTCGATTGAACACCGGTAAATGATGGATCGCCAGTTTTAACCGTTATTGGTCAAAACCAATATATTAAATTATATGCATATTCGTCGGATGTGACATTTGAGTCGGTGAGCTAATTCCTCCCACGTGGAATAAAATAAATTATATCTATATTTTATCTAATGCCTTAACTGTATTAGGGGGTTTCATTTACAACTTGTCAGATCAGCGTGGTGTAGCGCCGTACGTCTCCACTGCTGAACGCTGACGATCATTATATTTGGGCTACCCAAATATATTGAGTTTTCTATGCTGTACTTCAAATGCAAAAGGCAGTATCTGCTTACTTCTAAAGTGAGAAGATACTGCCTTTTGGCTTGCACGGCAGTAGGTCTATAATTGGGTTCAATGTTGGTTCACTAGTGGACATGTCGGGTGATTCTCTATTTATTGCCAGGAGGGTGAACAGGGTGCCCCTATGTCCAGACCTACTCCACCCTTTAGTCTTTAGATTTGATAATAAAAATACATTTATCCAATGTTTCAATTCCGGGCCAGCGTCGCAGACGGTGGCCCAGTATTGAACCAATATTGTGTATTTGGTATGTACAGTTGAAACCTTTCAAATGCTACAATTAAAATAACAGTTGCAATTCTTTTCAAACACAAAACGTTGAATCAATGTTGTTTTAATGTGGGGCTAGCGTCGCGGATAGTGATACAACATTAAATCAACAGAGAGACAAGTCAATGTGTGCACTGTGCACCCTGAATGCGATTCCATTTGACAAAGAAATATATATCTATTTAAAACTGCAAAAGCTGAAGTCCGAAGTCTTAAATTACAGTTCAGAATGGCTGCCAAAAAACTCATACGCGAAATTCCAATCAATCTGTCATAATAAAAATAACCCAACAAAATTCAAAATGGCCACCATAAAAACTCATAAAACCTAGCCCAAATATTATTGTTGCTTGGAAAGTCACAATTCATGGCTAGTTGGAATAGCTATTTAAACATAGCATTCACTTTTTTAGGCTGCATCGTACAAGGGAAATTGATAATCTTAAAATTAAGGAAAACAAAAGAGAAAAAAAACATAAGAGTTTTAATACAATATGCCGATTTATTATGCATTAAAATATAAAAATAATTTATATATTCAATATAAATATAATTTATATATTTATAATTTTTTCATTGTGTAAGTCCTTTATGATATATGTAACAGTTAGACCGAAGGAAAAAGATCTCGCAATTCAAAAATGTTTGGTATTTCTCAAACATTGGAATGCATCAATGAAGTGAAAGCAAGATTTCTAAAAGGAAATGATATAGGTGCATATATTTTTCACCAGTTTCAGACGGAGCGCACAATATAAACACACCAATTAGTGTGTATAGGTGGGCCTAATAATTTAAAAGCGTTAGGTTACATTAGATTACTCTATTTAAAAGCGTCAGATTACATCAGATTACTCTATTATTTCAATTGAGATCATAAAAATAAGTTTCAACCAAAAATAACCAGTGATAACCAGTTGTTACAATATGCAAGATGTATTCACAAGCTAATATTGCGTGAATAAATAATTACAAAGTTTAGATCAACTACACAACAATGTTAAAAATACATTTTTAGTACGCTAACAGCTCAAATGAAATAAAATGAATGGGGTCTTAGGCCCCCCCCCCTCCTCCCCCCCTTGTACCCATAAAGGCTAAACTGTGCTAAGAGAACCTCCTGAAGATGTTGAGATGAATGAGATTACACTGCCCTCAAGACCACAAGATTCAAAATTCGAGCCCTGGCGGTCTGAGGCCGAGCACGCTACCTCTCGGTCACGAGTGAGCGGGGAAGAAACAACTAACAGCAAACACGACACATAGACCAAACGTTGGACCAATGTTGGTCCACCGTCTACGACGCTGACCCAGCATTGGTCCAACGTAGGGTCTATGTGTCGTGTTCGCTGGGTATAACAGCTCAAGGATTTCCCAGCAAACACGACACGTTGGCCCAATACTGGGCTAATGTTGGCCCAGCGTGAAGGATTGCCACCGTTATCAGGTTATTCGCCGATAAAGTTAGCACCCGTCCGTGAAGGGCTTACATACACTCTCCACGACGCGAGATCTTCAATGGAAACACAAATGGGTGAGTGGGAGCTAAAAGGCAAAGGCTAATGGAATATAATATACATTCTTTATTGTTAGGTGGTCACCATCTTCATCTATCCAGTTGTCTGCCACCGGCAGAACCTGGATAACCCGTATATGTGCTATGTGTTCAGAACCCCCCTCCTCCCTCCTCCTCCCTGGCCAATTCACAGTTGATTCAGGCGGCCCAAACAATTTGACCTGAGTGTGACCTCCACGCTGCAGTCAGTAAACCGGTGACGTCATAATGAATATTCATGTTGCTCGCACCCCTCATTTTCGTACCCGCTTCACACACACCTGTTGTCAAGGTCAGACTGGTAGTCTGACGGTCAGACCTGATACGGCAAGATGGGTGGTCACATGCATCCAGTATACTTGTGCCATTTAGGATGCTATGGCAAGCCAAGGGTTACTCACCCAGCTACTGTGCTTTGACATTTCACGGTAGTATAAGGGTAGGCCTACTGATATATCGCCCCCTATATCAACCCTTAAAGCCGTGAAAATTCTTTTTATATACACCATGGGTACCAAAGGTTTTTTTTTCAATTTGAAATCATCATAAATGTCTTAGTTAGCTCTTTCCGCTTCATTTGAATACCTAAGTACCTACGGCTATTATAAATATATATATTTAGTCTTACAGTGCGAGAATCGTATTTGGACGTCTAGAGTCTATCCCCGCGCTGTAAGGGGTTAACCTTATTGAAAATACTAAATATTTATCATACATTGTCATTAAACATAAGTCAATCTTTGACCTAAAACTTGAAGTGGGGAGAAGCATAGAGACACTTATAATGTAGACTTGTAAATAGGGCTAAATTCTATAAATACCACAAGGGTTTTATTGAACATAATGGTGATATCAAGTTTTTTGAAGAATAATATGAAGAAGGTGCAGTCTACATTCAGTTTCTAAGCAGTCGAAATAGACAACCGATATAAAAGTAGCATTTGATATGTATTATACTTGACGTGTATTTTTTTGCTATAATTTTTCTGCTTTAAATTTCGTCATATATCACACTTTATCGTTGTGTTTTATACAGTAACTGTCTATCTGTCTGTATGCCAGCCACACTGAGATGAAATAGCAATATAAATTAACACGACCACAAGGGTTTTATTGAACATAATGGTGATATCAAGTTTTTTGAAGAATAATATAAAGAAGGTGCCTGCTAAAATAACCAAAAAATCTGTGATTTTATTTTGGATTCTTAATATGCCCATATGATGTCCACATTTTTATGTGTTTTATGAACCCCTTGGTTCCCATGATTTTCATAAAAATATTCAGCGCTTTAAGGGTTAATGAGGATTGTACTCACCATTGAGTCCATAGAGATGTCTATTAATCAGGCTCTGAGAGAATGCGGCCCAGGATTGCTGAGTGAGAAGATCACCTGATTCTCCACATTTGAGATTATGCTGACCTGGTGGTGATGCTGGCCGTGGAGGGTAGGTAGGGATGCCCAGGGAAGGCCCCAGAAGGCCCAGACAGCCCACGCCCTGGGCTAGCTGCCCAGGCGAGCCCACGTGGTGCAAGTTGTACACTTCATCCTGGTGGATCCCAGCAGGTGATCGCGGCCCTTGGAAACCGGCCACATGGTTGGAATCGCCCTCATCATTGTCGTCGTCAGAGCTGTGGTGTAGTGTTTCCTCAGATAAAATGTCAGATAATTTATCCACCTTAGCTGTCGATCTGTCAGTTTTTTTCAGGTTCAGAGCTTCATAGCTGCACATTTTCAGTACATCATTTGTGTCGTGGTTTCGGTGGAAGCTGACATCGGGCGTGGATAGCGCTGGTTTCTTTCCAAGGATGTCATCTATTGAGAGCACACGCCCGGGATGGG
>OZ024918.1:54274719-54412219 GCA_964017125.1 Flabesymbios commensalis | reverse complement strand
TCGACTTGTAGTAGATGAAGATGAATTAAAGTGAGTGACAAATGAAAAAAATATTTCATGAAAAGTTTCATTCTAAAACCCATATGTTTTAGGAAATTAAATCATTCTTCAGAGATGAAAAATAATGCTCTGATGCATCGTGAGGGTTTAAAGGGTTAACCCTTTCAGCCCTCACGATGCATTAAAGCATCATTTCACATCATTGAAAACATATTTGATTTTCTCACAACTGAGAGTTTTAGAAGACTAATTTCGATGAAACTGTTTCACGAATACATGGTAATTTTCGTTAATTTATCACCCACTTCCAGTCATCTTCATCCACTACAAGTCGAGAATTGCGACAGCAATTCGCGGCTTGTAGTGGATGAAGGTGACAATGGTAAATTCAGGACTGAAAGGGTTAACGGCGATTTATTAGATTAACTCACCTTTGGATCACGTGAAGGTTCAACCCTTATAACGTTGAATTATTTTGTATAAAACATGGCAACCAAAGAGTTTTTTCAATTTGAAATCACCATAATTGTCTTCGTAGGCTCTTTTCGATTCATTTGAATAGGTCTATGTTTTGGGTCTGATATGATTAGAAATATTTTAATTCTTTCAGTGCGGGGATCGTCTTTATACGTCAGAATGACAGCAGATTCTGACGTACAAAGTCGATCCCCGCGCTGCAAGGGTTAACTTCACCACAGTAGGCCTAGGCCTAAGCACATAGTCAGAAGTACACATAACAGCTATATAAGGGGAACGTTTACTCTAAACGTTATATCATAGGGTATATAGTTTAGGCCTAAGTTAGTTGTTTCATACGTCATTTAATGGATATTCATGGGCATACCATAGGATGCGTTACTAATATAGTTATATAATCACGATGTAAAATGGTTTCATAAACACAATCTTTTGTGCTTATTTTAAGTATGGATAAATTATTTCAAAACGTTTTAAAGTACGACAGCCTAGTTGAACTCCTTCATCATGACAAAGCTAATTACAATTGTATTTTTTTCTGTCTTGGCTAGTATATTTAAACATAACCTACTTAAAAATGCTAACGTAGGCTAATTCTTTGAGCATTTAAATAAAGTAGGCGGGTCGTTACGATTCGCTAGGCACAGATTGAAGGCCCACCGACGTGCGCAGTATGATGAACGTTCCAAGGAGTGGGGTCCGTCAAAAGTAAATATTATGAATCAGTGAACGAGATACCTGCTCTCATAACATTTCGCCGGCAAAAGATACTCTTTGTGCCTGCTGCTATCACACGTAACGTAGGCTCACATAAATATAACATCATTAGTGTTACGGACTTGTTCTGCAAACAAAATATTTCTAACATTTAAAAAAGTATCGCTAAGACCCTACACAAAAATAAACTTCATATGTGCTGAAACACATTGTCATCAGGTCAAAGAATATTTTTATTTATTAATTGTTTAATATGTTCCTTATTTATATCAACTTTTATATACAATCGGCTTCTACGCTTTCCACAGTTTATTTTCTTACTACCAGGCCTAGTAATAATAATATTCAAAAAAGTAATTATTTTATCTCTGGTTTTGTTGAGCGAAACACATATATCCGTATAGTATTATTAACATGTATATTTATTTCATCTAATACTTGGACATGTAAAATAATGTATCTAGGTATGTATATTTGGTTGTCATGCTTACTGTTATATATTTTTTTTATATTGTGTACGTAATAGATTATTCAAACATTCTACCACCTGTCGGTCATGTCTTTTTATTGTTTTTACAGACTGTAGTTATTTCAACTTTTATGTATCCTAATGGTTTCTACGCTTTCTAGAGTGTCTTTTTGCTACTATTTATAGTAATAGCAGTTATTTCATCTCTGGTTTTAGTGCGTGAAACATAGATCTATCATGTATAGTATGAGTAACATGTATATTTATTTTCATTATTTTAAAACATTTTATACTTGTACTACTTGGCACGCCAGCATGGGCACTGCCGCTGAGTCAAGCACTACATTGGAGTGTATACTTGTACATGTATTTACACCATTTCCTATCTTGTCAAAGTATGCATTGTATAATATAATGCGCTGTTCATTTTAATAACACATAAATCTACATAGACTTCCCGTTGTCAATAAATATATATTTATCTATCTATATTTTTTAATGTTTCAGTAATATGCTGCTTTCATTATTTGTAAAAAATACTTTTAGAAAAGTTTATCATAAAATAGGTTTATAAACATTTTACTCCATAAGAAAATATTTGCATCAGCTTTGAAATGATCGGACTGGTATTTGCAAAGGGATCAGATTTGAATAATTATATTGATATTTACATAATTTATTACAGAGGGAATATAAACTAAAATAAAGCCGTATGTATATTTATGGCATAGATAGCTCTTTGTTGTTGACCGACATCATATTGCATATTACAATATAAATAACTGAACAAAAATGCCAGATTTTCAAGTACGAATCTAAAGTGAATCAAATAAAATGCAAATAAAGCCTCAACAGTGGTAAACCCTTTAGCCGCCGGTTCCGATTAATTTTTTTTTTAATTTTTATTAGCAAATTAAAAGATCGGCTTTTAAACATGTTAAACATAAAATTAGACATCAATCAACAATATTTCAAAATCGTCGACCTCCACTTTGTTAAATCTGAATATTTTTCACTCACTGGAAGTTATGAATCGCGTCAGTGAGACACAACCTCAAATGAGTGAAAATTCAAATTAAATAAGGGGTTATTTAAAATATGTCGGACAAATCTGAAAAATACTTTTAATAACGTTTTAATTAAGGGTTTATGTTTCAAGAATGTTGTAAAAAAATTATCTAAACCCCACGAAATAAGTATTTGCTGATTGTTAACAACATTTTTAATGTTATTGTGTTGTTATTGATTCGTTTCTAAAGAGAGGTTTTGAATAGAAAAAATTACTAGAACAGCAAAATATTGTTGGCTGCGATTAAGCGTAACATTAAACAAATTATATGATATGTTTAATTTCTTAAAGAATTGATAACCAAACGTTTGAAAAGCTTTAAGTCCAAGCCAAATATATTTTTGAAGGTCTAGCTTGAAATTTGATAATTTTTTTTTATCTAGAATAAATAATTATCTTATTTTCATTGTCCTATAATATGTTGTGATAATGTTGACGCTCCTAGCAAGTCGCGCCAAGTCGGAGATCAAAGACAAACTTACAATGCACCGATCTATGGCTCAATGTCAGCTTAATGCTGGACCAACGTTTAAAACAATTGGGCGAGTTTATCGCTCGTGAAATATGTAGATGGTTATAATTGCGTGGTCAGAATCATCTTCGCTGAGAGACGGAAGCAAACACATTGTGTTGAACCAATGTTGGCTTAATATTGGCCCACCGTCTGCGACGCTGGCCCAACATTAAGCCATCATTAGCTCTGTGTCCCTTATTTCTGGGTAGTAGGCTTATCGGCGCCAACTGGAACAAATGTCTAAAACTCACAAAGAAACGAGAGATCACCTTAACATATTTTATTGAGCTATCGGATTAGACTCAATCGCTTTCACTGTGTGGTTTTATTAATTTATGAGCCCGCGAAGGTCGACTCTTTGGACTAAGCTTTATTCGGTAAACAGTCTATGAAAATAAAGTAGTCATTTTAATGCACTTGCTTTCCTTTCAATTAAACCCTTTGCTTCCAAAAATATCCCGACTTCGTTTTAATCATCATTAAGCTCAGCCTCATCGTGCGATATACAATCTCAAGTTAATAAACATTAGTTTTGTAAATGAAAATTAAATCCGACTGCAGAGCCTGATTTCGTGTAGTGACACAACTGTGTGAAAGTACTTGTATTTCTAATAATAAATTGTCAAACTACACATGGCAAGTTGTATCGTTTGTGTTAATGGAGCAAGACTGACGTGTTCAAACACACAATTTCATAGAATCAGAAATTCATAGATTGCTATGCATTTCTGATTCTATGGAATTGTGATAGAATTCATACGGCTCATTATTGAAGATATTCCATCGTACTAAATATATTATATCGTCGCCTCGGAGCTAAAGGATCCTATCTGCCACTCTAACGAGTGTCAGATAGGATCCTTTAGCTCCGAGGTGACGATATATGCACGCTGTTTAAATCAAATGTACGGGTTTAGCCCTCCGACCGCTAAGCGTGAATATTGTCGTTGTATTAGCCGAGCAAATATCAGTTATTGGGAACGAAATATGTGTTTAAACATCAAGATTTACAAATGTTTCATCTCAAATTAAACAAATATGAGTAATTTTCACCCACTTGAAGTTGTGGGTCGCGCTGGCGAAACCCAACTTCAAGTGGGTAAAAATTTAGATTATTTGATTTAGCGGTTTAACGATGGATATATAGATATTTATTGACGACGGGAAGTCTATGCAGACTTATCATCTGCGTTCTTAAAATGAACAGTATAACATATATTCTGTGAAACGCAGTGACGTCACTCGGTGAAAACAAGGTTATATAGCACCCCCTCCCCCATACATCATTGTTTGAAACTCTGTGACGTCACTCGGTGAAAATAAGGTTATATAAGAACCCTTCCCCATACTTCACTGTGTCAGACAGCTCGGTGAAAACAAAGGAGGTCAAGGTCATTGAGTTTCACAGAATATGTACATGCCTATATACAATAGGGTTACTTTGTTAAAATCACATGTAAATTTACATATGATATGTAAACTTAAAGCAGCCCCTTGGGATGACATCAATTTTCGTTTTTACTTCCGCACTGTAGTAGTGTATCCCACGGATCATGTTTTTATTTCTTTCAGAATTTTCATATTTTTATAAATATTTTTAATCAACATTTCTATGAAACCAAAAGTAACCCAAACAGACTATTTGTATACCTGAAGGACGGTTGAATGTTTTCACAGCATTGGGCCACATGCTGATGGCATCGGCCCAGCGTTGGGTAGACAATCAGTGCTGCAGGTGTGTCCTCCCGTGTCCTGACTATGAGACACCAATTAGCGGCGACTGCTCTGATCTTACCGTCTGATACGTGGGAATATGTGATGTAAAGTGCTTAATATTGCTGACTTGTTTTGTTTACATGGCAATATACGACCTGGAAATACAACTATTTCGCTCTTTTTCGGTGCTTTAAAATTGTTTTTTTTTTACTTTTTCGTATTTTTAGCTAAGATCAGTAGGCTATATAGCTTCATATAAATTAAATTTTCAAAATTGACAACATTGAAAATGTCTCATCCCAAGGGGTTCTTTTAAAACCAAACGACAAGCACATTGTATAGGCCGATAATTAAAATATGCATCAGAACTACTTAAAATACAATTAAACAGCATTGCAGCATTGCAGTGATTTGTTTATTAAATACCTAAGCCTACTGCATATAGCCAAAAAACATCTGGAAAGCGTATAAACCTAAAAATTATATAATGTACGAGAATATGTATAAAAAATTACATATTATATTATATATAACATGTTTAAATAATATAGAAATAAGGGTAAATATAATGTATACTCTGATCAGTACGTACACCTTTGTCGAACCGCTGTCCGTTTATGAGAAATAGTTCTTCATCTTGTGCAGCTCAAAATAGTAAGCAAAAGCTTTTGATCAGCTTTGGATAATTGAGGAAAATAATCCTATTTCAATTATACATGGCAACAAAGTGCTAATAAATTATAAACATCGAAACGTATCTTTACATATGATAATTTCATATTGCAATGAATGAATAAGAATGCGTAAATAAAGAATGACCTGACGTAAATTTGTTTTCAGAATTATGTAATTTATTTACGGATAGCAAGATAATGACAAAAAACAATACACTAATAATCGCTAATAGTAGACCACAGTAGGCTCCCTGATCATTCGTAGAACAATAACATTGTAGGAAATATATAAAACATTTTTGAATCTGAGTCCCGGGGGGGGGGGGGTACTCTTAGAAATGGGTAGGGGTGTGGCTCCGGCATGTTCAAAACCTAACCTTGTCCCAATTCGCCTCGCGGCTAAAAAGACACCCTGTCTCAATATGAAAATTAACACCGAATTTAATTGATCGGCTTATGGTGTAATTACTACCAATATATTTCATGTTTCATGGTCTTTTTGAGCCCTTTAATATTTGTTTATAACATTTTGAGGCTATTGGGCTGAAAAATGTGATGGAATTCGGCTGATAATGGCCTGACAAATCAGCAAAGTACATGCTAAGCGGTTGCCCAGAGTTGGAAGCTCAAAAAAGGACTCTGTCCAGCGGCACTTGTCCAGTACTCCCAAATATGGAAGTGCTACCCCCCCCCCCCCCCCCGGGGGTCTGAGTCTGTCATAAATACAACAAAAAATACATCAAAACTTAATGTAGAGCCAAAAGAAATAGAAGAACATATTTTTGTCAGAGCTTCTAATTGGCACCGTTTTGAATTTGACCTGACATCAATTGTATACATCGGAATATGATGAATGCCGAATTATGTGGACTTGACAATAATGTTCTCTAATTAGAACTGAATTAAATAAATTTCGGGGACAAAATTAAAATATTAAACAGCCCTTAGATGTAACTCGAAAAAGAAACCATTCTTATTCGAGACAATAACAAAAAATATTCTTTGACGAGTTTGGTGAAGCATTTTCTGAGGCCATCAGGCAACACATTGATATTATGCTGGCCCAGTGTTGGTCTACCGTCTGCGATGCTGGGCCAACATGGGACCAACGTATCGAGCGGCTAAATTAATTCCCAAGAACACGAGACACCGAGGTAATTTTGCATTGAGCCTTTAGACGCCGGCCCCGATTATATTATTTTTCAAATTTTATTATCACATCAAATGCCAGCTTTCAAACATGTTAGAAAATAAAACGTGACATAAATCAGTCAGATTTCAAAATAGTCGAAATGTAAATAATTTTCACTCACTTGAAGTTGTGGCGAAACACAAATTCAAGTGAGCAAAAATTCATAATAAATATTTTGGCGGTTGAAGGGTCAATCGTCTGCGACGCTGGGCCAGAATTAAAAAAACATTGGCTGAGGGACTCGTGTTTTCTGGGTTTGTTTTACCAGCCGCACACTAACTCCAGCTGAATATGCAATATCCACAGCTTCACAGTAAACTCGCCAGGGGGCAGTCTTTTGGCGGGGATTCTAGATGTCCCACCAGAGGCGTTGATAGTCAGCTGTGAGTTTTAACTCTTTCAGTGCGGGGACCGACAATAGACGTCAAAATCTGACGTCTATAGACGTCAGATTCTGACGTCTAAAGGCGATCCCCGCACTGAAGGAAACTATAAGCTATATTTATAATAACCGTAGACCAATAACATAGGTATTCAAATGAAGCGGAAAAAGCTAGACATGATATTTCAAATTAGAAAAAAACGTTTGGTCTTCATGGTTAGTACAATAATATTTAAGGGTTAAAATCTGTGGGATCATCCTGACCCTTCAGGAGCTAAACACGATCATAAGCGTATTTAATACTTTTAATTAGAAAATTATCCCTTGGCATTCGGTCGACGCTTTAAGGCATATTTCGAGCTGTTTTTTTTCACATAAAAATATTGAGTGAGATTTACGCAATTTGCATAATTATAACGATTCAATCTAAGTTATATTAGCTTTAACTGCTAAACGTACATTTCAAGTTGGAAATTGTGTCAGCAACGTCAGCTTTAATTGAATCAAAATTACTATGAGTCCCGCACAACTAAAGTGGTAAAAACGCAGTTTGAAGTTGGAACGTGTTTTGAACGTGATTTTTTGGCTTTCAATTTTGTCTAAGTAAAGTGACCTATTTGTAAATAATTAAGGAAAAAAACTTTATCTACAGTTATTTACATTCTATACAATTAGCTATAATAACCCTTGTCACACTAGGCGCGTCTATACATGTATGGCTTAAAGTCATGTCAAATACCAGATTAGATTATCACTGACATATTTTACACTCGATAATCAGCTAATAAAATATCTACATTTTGCAGGCCTCTATTTTTCCAAAAACAAATATTTTTCGAAATTTGAAGCTGGGAATTTCTAAAGCACCGTTTTGTGACAAAAGTTGATAGAGATGGGTATCAAATGACGACGTTTGGTCACAAAATATATATTTGCAGGACATCGGTTTAAAATTGAGCTACCGTTTGCCCAGCGCCAAATGTGGACTGATTATAGAAGTGTATGAGGGATCTGCCTCGCGGATACGCAGGCCACCTCGTGTAACAGCTGCAGAGCCCCCCCCCCCCCCCATGAACAATTATACCATGATATGGCTTTTTTTAACCCTTTCAACGCTTAAATATTTTTGTATATTTCATGGAAATCAACGATTTTTTTTTAATTTGAAATCATCATAAATGTCCTAGTTATCTCTTTCTGCTTCATTTAAATATCTATGCTTTGGGTCTACGAACATTATAAATAGCCCCTAAATTCATTATTCCACTGCGGGGATCGACTTTAGATGTCTAAAGACGTTTCCCGCGCTGAAAGGGTTAAATCAGAATCTCCCATCATGCCTAAGGCCGCAATAACACCACTTTTAATCGTGCTTATTCTTCGCCAGGTGTCTTGGACGTCATGGACACTTTATAAATCTGCTCTTATATTCATTCTCAACTTTATTCAAATTTGTTGAACTCATGTCAAGTAAAAAATCCAATATCATTCCTAGCTAATTACACGTAAAAAGCATTTAAAATAAGAAACAAAGTTGAATATGGGGTCTAATTTCATGTTTACAAATTTATATTTTTTATACAATTATGCCTTATATATTATATGTTATACTGCTAATACCAATGTCAAATGTTTTTATCAATTTGTTACTTTACAAAACCTGTTGTGAATTTCAATTGTATATATGTATATGGCACAAGGGCTACAAGCCTATGGCCTAATAAATATTCTATATTCTATATTCTCAAGAGGTTTCTACTATCCTACCACCATTTACACTCATTTGTAGTCACCTTACACTGGCCCGATTTTATAAAAGATGAAGAAGATGATAATATAGAGGGATTATACTATTTAACCCATTAGCCCTTAAAGCGCTGAAATACTTTTATATAAACCATGGAGACCAAAGTGTTTAATAAATTTGAAATCGTCATAAATGTCTTAGTTAGCTCTATCCGCTTCATTTGAATACCTATGGTTTGCGTCCACGGTCACTATAAATATTTTAATTCTTATAGTGCGGGGATCGATTTTAGACGTCAGAATCTGACATCTACAGACGTCGGATTCTGACGACTAAAGTCGATCCCCGCCTTGTAAGTGTTAAGAGCTAAGTAAGAGCTAAGAGCCTAGGACTAGTTTTAAATTCGTTTTATTAGCCGTTTGAATCACTGTTATTGGGAATGAAACGATTGTTTAAACATCAATATTTGGAAATGTTTGGTCTCACATTGAACAAACACGAGTAATTTTACCAACTTGAAGTTGTGGGTCGCGGTAGCGAGACACAACTTCAAGTGGGTGAAAATTTAAATAAGAGAACGTGGCGTACAAAAAGTTGATTTTATTAGAAAGAAACTATGGTGTGCATTAAAACGACGCTGGGGCTGGAAGGGTGTAAACAAAATTCATGGTATCTTGTCACCCTACGGTAAATCAACATTATCAATACAGGTGAGACATGTATACAAAGTACATGTGAATGTATCTGAGGGATTCTATAATTTTAAGCACCAGCACTGTCCGCACCTTGTAATATTTATTATTGAATATTTTGATTTAATTTGATTACATAAATGCAATGAATGACCTTTATTTTACAATATAGCAATATTACAACTCAAAAAATTCTAACATAAATGTGTTTTTTGAAAGAAATATTGTGTAAATTTAGCCAATTTTAGCCAAAAAGCCTTGTCCCACATTCTAAATTCCACATAAGCAGGCGATTTATTCTAGACTTCCTGTATTATATATTATATTTGTTTCTGATGTAATGTTAGTGCACAACCCTATCTATAAGATAATATACAAGTTTTTTAAAATAATTTTATTATTCTACCACTTTTTATGCAATTTATGTCTGTCCCACGCTGCAGCGACTCTCCGTAACGCTTATAGTTTTCAGGTAATTTCTATACTTTTTCTGACCAAAATATCACTTGTCTGGTGCCAAAGAGTTGCGCGAGACCTTCATGCAGTGAATCGTGAAAAAAAAGTATAATAAATGTGTTTTTGTTTAGAAATAATGTAAGGTTTGTGCAAGTCATTGGGTGAGTATTTTAACTCAACGTCTCTCCGTAACGCGATTTTTTACACATAAATACTGCAATTAAACTTTTAAGCACCCTACAACCTCCAAGCCTACTACAACCTCAATTGAAAAAAAATAATAATAATCATAGTATAGCATAATACATGGTGCTATGCACGATTTAGTAAAAAAAACGTCTCTCCATAACGCGTATTTTCTGTCTCTCCATAACAAAAATAAAAACGTTATGGAGAGAAAAAGTAGTCACAAATTACCCTTTTACTCATTTAAAAATAGCTATAAACCTTTATGAATTTGGTATCCTAACCAACAAGTGACACTTGTTGAAATAGTAACTTTTCTTTTTGTCTTTCAAATTGTGTTAGCATCAATATTTAGTATTTGCTTATTGTCACTCCATAACAGAAATAATTGTCGTTATGGAGAGACAATGTTCGTTATTATTACTCTCCATAACGACAATAATCGTAACGGAGAGAAATTTTTATTTCATTATTTAAGGGTTATTGTCATAAAGTGATTCTTTCTAAATTAAGTGATCAACATTATAATAACCATGTTCAACTACTTGTTAAATATTGTATACTTTTGTAGAAGGGTCACTGAGAAATTTAAGTTTGAAGAGAACTCCGTAACATAAATTGGTCTCTCCATAACGGTAAATTAGTCTCTCCATAACGGTAAGAAAAATTTAAATTGATAAAAATCATCATTTAAAAGTGAAATTAAGCTCTGCTGACAACGTTATGTCAATAAACAAAGCTAAGTTGACATGTGTTTAAATTTTGGACAATATCCAGACAATCTCATATATCAAGGAAAATATCATCACTGGTGCCTAAAATTATAGAATCCCTCATCTAATATAATTTTCGCCACGCAAAACATTTTTGTTTCAATTGTTTAATGCCAATTGATGAACAGCGTATCGCTGAATAACTTGATCTGCAACTAACTGGTAAGACTTGTCATTGGTCTCGATCGATCACGATATCGTTCATTTACTATAACTCTTTTGAGTGTGGGCGACTATTTTCAGAACGTTCAATTTATTTTTCACAACAAACTATGGACTGAAATATGTAGGGTCCATGCCTACAGTGTAGATCACAAAAAAACACTCACGCATGAATAACGTTAGTTTTTAAACGTAAGGGTAATTTTTATTTATTTGATGATGACAAGTTTGTTCAAATAATAATATATTGACGTGATAATGCAGAGCTTAAGTAACCTGGTCAAACAAAAGAAGAATATTGACCAGCACCATCAATCGCCAAATGCTGCAATATAAGGGGGCCACCATTTAATTAGTTGGAGGGGGGGGGGGCAGCTTTTGAATTAGACGCATTATTTATTTCACTTGCAGTTTAATTCTTTTTCATAATTTAATTTTCGCGCGAAATTTTAATTTGACTTTTTTGGATTTTTTTTCTGTCTACAAAACTGGATTCTAAACTAGGTTTAACCTAATGGCATTACTAGTATTGAGGTTAAGGAGCCCACCGAAGTGAGGTTTCACAAATTCAAGGGTCATTTAATATGCTACCGAGCGAAGCGAGCCTCAAATTTTAAAAAAAAAAACACTTAATATTTATTTACAACATTCTTATTACATAAGATTATGTATTTTATTTCTGATATCACGGAAATTAGTCCAGAAATATTTATTTCCAAAATACTCCAGCCCCCCCCCCCCCTGGTAATTGAATGGTGGCCACCTAAACAGGGATCAGATGCTGAGCCTTATGAATGCCTGTAGAACGCCAAAGGTTAAAGCGCTTTCCAGTCTCTCTTAGACACTCTTAATGGAGATCTATCCATCCACGCCCCTAGTTAATTAGCACACCTCAAAGCCGATGATGGAGTCTTTGCTGAGCGATAATATAAGGAATTAGACACACACGCGGACGGGCTTAGAGACACTGGGAAAACACCTGCTGTTCACCTTTAATAACAGACGGCATCAGGCAGTTTTTCAGCGATCTCTTGAGGTAAGCGTCGTCGGCGCCGCCGCCTTGTGTATGATTGGTTAGATGATGGTCATTGTCTGATCCGCTGATCCCAGAGGGACCCAGCAGACACAAGACGTTGAATCAATGTTGGTTTAACGTTGGTACAGCGTCGTAGACGGTGGACCAACATTAAACCAACATTAATTGAACGTTTTGTGTTTCTGGGGAGGGTTCATCTAGACAGTGCTGGTTTAACTTAAAACGCTGAATTAATCCTGTATAAATCATGGAGACAAAATGAAATGAAATGCATCGGCTTTTAGACCACTTTTGTGATCATAGGCCTACATGCTAAATTGGATCAGGAGAACCTCCTGAGGATGGCGAAATGAATGAGACGTCACTGCCCTCAAGACGCAGGATTCGAAATTGAAGCTACCTCTCGGTACGAGTTTTTACGAGTAGATGGGGAAGAAACATTTTTGTTTCTTTTAAACCGCCGAGACAAAGAAACGAACCCCGAACTCTAGCGTGAAAGGCAGCAGTGCTAATAATGGAGACAAAAGTGTTTATTTAAATTTGAAATCATCATAATATAGCTTCGTTAGCTCTTATGTTATGGTTAGCCTATACGGTTATTGTAACTATTTTAATTCGTTCAGTCTGGGGAGCGTCTTTATAAGTCCCTAAAGACGATCTCCCACTGTAAGGGTTTTAATGTTGAGCTGGCCTAGCGTTAAATCGACAATGGGTGAATGTCTCTGTAATTGGCTCTACGTCCCAGCAAACGAGACGTTGAGCCAATGTTGGGTTTATGTTGGGCCAGCGTCACAGACGGTGGTTGATCAGCATTAGAGCAATGAGGCCATTATGTTTCAATTCTCTATTTTAGATCACAAAAAATCCAAAATCTAATGAGGGAGGGCGGTAAAAAACATATAATAAAAAAAAGCATTGAAATTATTATTAGAAAAGTTAATAAGAGGGCTACGAAATAAATCAAAAATAGACATATTTCTAGAAAAGTCAATGAGGCAAAGAAATAAAAAAACTTTTTGATCTATTTCAAGAAAAGTAACGAGGGCGACAAAAAAAAGCAAAAAAGCAGAACAATATAGCTGGAAAAATGTTTTTTTTATCAACTGAAATAAAATTGTTTTTTTCGGAATGTTTATTTTATCTCCCGAAATTAACTGTTTTTTCGGCAATCGGCAACAATCCAATGCACATGCCGCTGAGCAGAAAAAACACATGTTTTTTTTGTAATGCGCTGCCTAAATCTAATGCGCGCGCTCGTCTGAAACAGAGAAAAAACATAGTGACCTAATGGTGCAATGGCTCGTACTTGCCGCCACAGAGCGGACATTGTCATTGTTAACATGTTGAGCCAGCGTTTGAGACGGTGGACCACTTTACAAGAATAAGTCTCGAGCTCAAACAAAGCAGGAACTTGGACAAAGCATGATATCAATTTTTTGGTTGGGTCAGTGTTTGGTTGGTTTCATTGGCCAATTGATTGGTAGTAGGCCTAATGGCTAATTAGGAGGTGACCACTGACTGACCATGATCCACCAAGCTATCAAATATTATCGGCTGACATATCTAGCAGATGACCAGGCAATACGTCCCGCAACCATAGGCCTATTTAGCAGAGGAAGATTTGATAAATATTTCTGGATTGAGAAAATATTTCGAAAAACCGGGATATCTCCAAAAAATATGGATGGAATGTCCCGGTGCCTCAACTCGACGTTGGCCCAATACTAAACCATCGTTGGGCCAACGGCTCATTTCACAGTGGCCCAGCAGTGAACCAGCATTGGGCCACAGTAAGTTACGTGGATATCGAGTAGATAAGTCCACAATGTGTTATCATTATGGTACATTAGCGCAGTATAATCCAGCATGATTGTCTAATGAAGCAGGATAATAGACGTTTTGTATCCGTAATTCAATAGTTGTCAATGTCGCCATAGTCATCTTAAAATCTAGCCAGATAAACAAAATCGGACATTATGCAAGCTCAGACTCGCACATTGTTAAACAAATAGAATACGAAAAGAAGATTGGGCAAGAATTATTTACCACACATTGAATCGAAAGGTTGTATAATTATTTATTACGCAAAGTACAGGGTTGCCCAATGGACAGAAAATAAATAGGCAGATTTTTCTCAACTTTGATAACGCCCAAAGTCCTAATTAGCAATACTTTGATGGCGCGCAAAATCATACTTTGCGCATTAATAAATTGCTTAGTCGGGAAATGTAATTTGACATACTATTTTTTTGTTTTAAGTTCTAACTATGTAATCAATATTAACGTTGTGTATAAACAAATACAAGATTATTTAATATTGTACTAAATGTTATACTATTTTTGTCATAGAGCAAGAAAAAGGCGGATTTAAACATAGTTTTTTTTTTAGAATTTTACGGTGTTTCTATCTTTCAAATACTTAGAAGCTTTTAAACTATTACCACCTCAGGCCATGTATACGATTGCCATGTCCAGACCACTGCGCCACTTTAAGCATATTTAAAAGACCATGACACACTAAGTTAGCGCGCTCACACCTATGATGTAATACCTATGACGGCTTGTGACTCTTGGTCATTGATGGCGATGGCTGCATACTCAATTGATTGTGTTTCTAAATCTTAATTGCGGGAGAACGGCCGGGTGTTAGAAATGTCCGACTGTGCGCGTTGTGTTCAAGATTAGGCACAATTCCTTCACGCACAGTGACTGATTATATGAGGAGTTTACAGACAGACGAAATAGCAACCCCTGTAAAAATATTCAACCAGAACGGCCGTTCGAACGCCTTTCCCTGTGCCGTTTGAACGGTTAGCGTTCAGAACGACAATCATGGTTTTTAGCCAGCCTCCCGTTCAGAACAGCCGTTCTGAACGATTTTGGTCCGTTCTTCTGGAATGAGCACTGCGTTCTGAACGGCGTTCAAAGACGAGAATCGTTCTTCTTGGAACAAACCGTTCAAAACCTGAATTAAACGTTCAAAAAGGAACAGGTGTTCAAATTAGAACGCCCCAGCAAGAACCAAGACGTTGAACCAATGTTGGCTAAATGTTGGTCCACCATGATGCTGGGCTAGCATTAAGTCAACATCGGTTCAACATAATGTTTTCTGGGGCAGGCCGGCGTTCAAATTAGAACATTAAGCCAAGATTAGGCACAATTCCTTCACGCACAGTCAGCAATCAGCCAACAACAACATTTGGGCCAGCAACGGAACACTGTTGGGCTTACCTCAATAAAGATGAGCCAACATTGAGCAGGATCTTGGCCCACCATTGGACCTTACGCTGGTCCAACATTAAAATACCAACGTGTTGTGTTTGCTGAATCTGCAAACAAGTTAGTTCTTCTATACAAGCCTCAGTCAAGTGATTGCATGTTCAAGATGACCATTTTGACCAATCACATAGGCTTACCTGAGAAATCCCCATGGGCCTACTCAATTAGGCTACTTTGAGAATATACCTACCCATCCATCCCAGCAAACATTAATGCAATGTTGATTAAATGTTGGGCCTACGTCGCAGACAATTGTGTTTGCTGTGATAGCCCCTATGTATAGTCCCACTCTTTTTGTTAGTATTTGGGTCTGAGAAAGTAGGCCCTATGATGTCAATAAGCTACCAAGACTAACACAGATCACAAATAAAACAAGAGCACACTCGACAATAGCCCGCCGCCATTATTAAACTTGAAGTCATTTTTGCGGCCACAAGGTCAAATTATTGACGTAAAATGCGAGAAATGACAATAAATCGGCCATTTTAATTTTTAATCAGCCATTATTGAGCTTATCCGAGAACTGGTTATTAGTAACATGCATAACAGATTTGAAGATGATACATGAAAAACTTTTCAAGTTATCGCGCCCACAAGGTCAAATTATTGACGTAAAATGCGAAAAATAGCAATAAATCGGCCATTTTGAATTTTTTTTCAGCCATTATTGAACTTGTCCAAGAACTACTTATTAAAAGCATGCATAGCAAATTTGAAGAGGATACGTGAAAAACTTTTCAAGTTATCGCGCCCACAAGGTCAAATTATTGACGTAAAAGGCGAAAAATCGCAATAAGTCCGCCATTTTGATTTTTTTTTAGCCATTATTGAACTTGTCCGAGAACTGGTCATTAGTAACATGCATAACAAATTTGGGAAGGATACATGCAAAACTTTTCAAGTTATCGCGCCCACAAGTAAATGTTAACGCCGACGCCGACGAACTTCAATTGCAATAGCCCACCTTTTTAAATTAAAATTAAAAGGCGGGCTAAAAATGATCACACTAAAGTGCATATGCCTATAATTATACTCACTTAAAATCCTTCTTGTCTTTGTTATTCATTACTCCCAGCAAACACGGGGCATTCACCCAAAGCTGTTTCAATGTTGGCACACCGTCTTCGACGCTGGCCCAGCATTGAAACAGCATTGGGCGAATGCCCCGTGTTTGCTGGGCTAGTATTTATAGTAGGCCTACTGTGGGCTCGCTATGTCCCACAGTCGCAAATTATCTCAGCGACAGTTACTGTAGATCTACGGTACCGTACTTTGATACCATACTCATTAGCTATTAGACTAACATTGATTGAGTTTAATGAGAGTATGGCTATAGCTGTAGCCTACATGTCTCCTCTGCAGGCGTCTGAGCTGAACTGAAAGACTGGTCAGTTTTGAACGTATGGTGTGATATTCAACATCCACATAGTTGGTATATATATGCTAAATTAATTTCTGCGTGACAATGAAACTGTTTATTTATCATTTAATATTTTGTTCAAATCGGAGCACGTTCTCATATTTAGTTGACTGGAGGAACGTTCAAGTGCCAAGAACGACGTTCAAACAGCGTTCCATCTTTTTGTAATGAAAGAACGTCGTTCAGAACAATGACAGTGTTCAGTTTTGGAATAAGAACGTCGTTCAGGCCGTTCGAACGATTTTGCAGCGTTCGAACGCCCAGAACGGCGTTCGAACGGTCGTTCTTTGATATTATTTTTACAGGGGAACCGATGAGGAAAAATGTGGTTTACGAAAATATAAAAAATATATTTGCAAAAAATTCGTAGAATAGAACCAATGAGAAGAATTCGTCCGTAGAATTTAAAAACATGTGAAATCCGTAAAATACGGGAAATCCAGTAGAATAGGCAGTCCTGAAATCACTAAAGATCTACGTTTACAAACACGTTTCTAAACAAATAAAAGGCTACTGAAATTGGAGAAAACAGTTTTCTCAGTTAGAGAAGATAATTTATTTTCACAGCTTTCCATCATTTGAGTAGCCTAGATGTCTGAATGACGTTAAAGGGACTGGCTCAGGCTAAAAGCACAAAAAAATCGAACAAAAGTTTTTAAAATTTTGTGCTGCGCATTTACCAGTTATGCCCCATTCACACCTGTCCGTCAAACCATCCGTCGTCCGCTTCAGTCAAAATCGCTCTGATAGAAAATATGAAAAACCATTCACACCTACAGTCTGTTTCAGCAGATCCTGGGAGTTGACTTTTTTCAATTTGCTCGGTCGCTCTTTAAAAAATTTCAACAAATTTTTTCTTGGATCATTTTTTCATCTTCCCCCAACATACCTGAAAATTTGGTGGATTTTTTTTGTGTATTGGCAAAGTTAGACCATTTGGCATGTAATAAATTGTCAAAATTACAACTCTCTTTAACACCATTACCGTGAAACAAGAATTCTATTACATGCCAAATGGTCTAACTTCCAAAATACACAACACAATTGCACCAAATTCTCAGGGATGTTAGGGGAAGATAAAAAAATGATCCGAGAAACATTTTGGTAAAAAATTTAAAAGAGTGACAAAGCAAATTGGAAAAAGGCTACTCCCAGGATCTGGTGAAACAGACTGTCCATCATCCGGCATCCATCGTCAGTCAAAATCGGTCCGGGAGCGATTTTAACGGATGATGGACCTTAAATCATGGTAATGAGCTGTGGATAGGGAATTCCCCGCAAATAATCCCTCTGTCAACCAACCCGGACTGTACGTATTTAAAACTCTCGGTACACAGAAATCTGTGTCCACAGCTCTGAAAAGACTGATAGGTGTGAATGGTAGTAACTGAAGCGGACGACTGATGACTGAGGACGGGTGACGGAACATAGATGATGGACAGGTGTGAATGAAGCATCAGGCTAGATATAGAGACGTAATTCCTGATTTCTTATTTTGGACAACCATGTCAAAAATAAGAAATATGGGTCCCTTTAACCCTTTCAAGCCTGAATTTACCATTGTCATCTTCATCCACTACAAGCTGCGAATTGCTGTCGCAATTTTCAACTTGTAGTGGATGAAGATGATTTGATGTGGTTTAAAAATTAAAGAAAATTGCCATGTATTGGTAAACCAGTTTTTTTTAGAATTTTACAGTGTTTCTATCTTTCAAATACTTAGAAACTTTTGAACTATTACCACCTCAGGCCATGTATACGATTGCCATGTCCAGACCATTGCGCCACTTTAAGCATATTTAAAAGACCATGACACACTAAGGTAGCGCGCTCACATCTATGACGTAATACCTATGACGGCTTGTGACTCTTGGTCATTGATGGCGATGGCTGCATACTCAATTGATTGTGTTTCTAAATCTTAATTTCGGGAGGACGGCCGGGTGTTAGAAATGTCCGACTGTGCGCGTTGTGTTCAAGATTAGGCACAATTCCTTCACGCACAGTGACTGATTATATGAGGAGTTTACAGACAGACGAAATAGCAACCCCTGTAAAAATATTCAACCAGAACGGCCGTTCGAACGCCTTTCCCTGTGCCGTTTGAACGGTTAGCGTTCAGAACGACAATCATGGTTTTTAGCCAGCCTCCCGTTCAGAACAGCCGTTCTGAACGATTTTGGTCCGTTCTTTTGGAATGAACACTGCGTTCTGAACGGCGTTCAAAGACGAGAATCGTTCTTCTTGGAACAAACCGTTCACAACCTGAATTTAACGTTCAAAAAAGAACAGGTGTTCAAATTAGAACGCCCCAGCAAGAACCAAGACGTTGAACCAATGTTGGCTAAATGTTGGTCCACCGTCCATGATGCTGGGCTAGCATTAAGTCAACGTTGGTTCAACATAATATTTTATAGGGCAGGCCGGCGTTCAAATTAGAAAATTAGGCCTATCAGCCAACAACAACATTTTGGGCCAGCAACGGAACACTGTTGGGCTTACCTCAATAAAGATGAGCCAACATTGAGCAGGATCTTGGCCCACCATTGGACCTTACGCCGGTCCAACATTAAAATACCATTGTATTGTGTTGGCTGGATCTGCAAACAAGTTAGTTCTTCTATACAAGCCTCAGTCAAGTGATTGCATGTTCAAGATTACCATTTTGACCAATCACATAGGCTTACCTGGGAAATCCCTGTACTGAAGTAGGCTACTTTGAGAATATACCTACCCATCCATCCCAGCAAATATTGATGCAATGTTGATTAAATGTTGGGCCAACGTCGCAGACAATTGTGTTTTCTGGGATAGGCCCTATGTACATGATGTATAGTCCCACTCTTTTTGTTAGTATTTGGGTCTGAGAAAGTAGGCCCTATGACGTCAATAAGCTACCGAGACTAACAGAGATCACAAACAAAAAAATGATCACACTAATGTGCATATGCCTATAATTATACTCATTTAAAATCCTACTTTTCTTTGTCATTCATTACTAGTATTTATGTCCCACAGTCGCAAATTATATCAGCGACAGACGCCAGTAGATCTACGGTACCGTACTTTGATACCATACTCATTAACTATTAGACTAAAATTGATTGAGTTTATAATGAGCGCATGTTTATAGCTGTACATGTCTCCTCTGCAGACGTCTGAGCTAAACTGAAAGACTGGTCAGTTTTGAACGTATGGTGTGATATTCAATAACCACATGGTTGGTATATATGCTAAATTAATTTCTGCGTGACAATGAAACTGTTTATTTATTATTTAATATTTTGTTCTCATATTTAGTTGACTGCAGGAACGTTCAAGTGCCAAATACGACGTTCAAACAGCCGTTCCATCTTTTTGTAATGAAAGAACGTCGTTCTGAACAATGACAGTGTTCAGTTTTTGAATAAGAACGTCGTTCAGGCCGTTCGAACGATTTTGGAGCGTACGAAGGCCCAGAACGGCGTTCGAACGGTCGTTCTTTACAATTATTTTTACATGGGAACCGATGAGGAAAAATGTGGTTTACAAAAATATAAAAAATATATTTGCAAAATATTCGTAGAATAGACCCAATGAAAAGAATCCGTCCGTATAATTTAAAAAAACATGTGAAATCCGTAAAATACGGGAATCCAGTAGAATAGGCAGTCCTGAAATCACTTAAAGATCTACGTTTACAAACACGTTTCTAAACAAATAAAAGGCTACTGAAATAGAAAAAATAGTTTTCTCAGTTAGAGAAGATGCTTCATTTTCACAGATTTTACAGCATTTGAGTAGCCTAAATGTCTGAATGACGTTATCCCTTTAACCGCCAAATTATTTAATTGTAATTTTCACTCATTTGAAGTTGTGTCTCGCTAATAGTCCAGTCAATGGGCTGAAAAAATGGCCTTAACCTTGAACTAATTGCAACAGAAATTATTTTAACTGTTTTGCACTTAGAAAATGCCACTAATTGTCATATTAAAAATCTTAAGAAATCGGGGGTGCGGAAAAGTGCAAAATCCAAGATGGCGTCCAAGATGGCGTCTGGCAGATACAAGTTTCAAGGTCAAATATGATTTTTTAACAAACAAAGGTAGGAACAAGTGTAATACCTCAATTTGATGTGATTTTAACTGGCCAATCCATTCATTGTACTATTTTTATGATTCAAGGTCATCTTCAAGGTCAAAAGGTCAATTTAAAGGTCAACAATTAAAAAAAATGTTTTTTTTAACAAATATAAATAGCAACAAGTTTAATACCTTTTCAGGTGTGATGTTGACCAGATAATTAATTTCTGAAACAATTTTGACGATTAATGGTCATCTTCAAGATCAAAACATCAAAATTCGGGTCAAGTGACCGAAAATGTGATTTTTTTAAGTAAGCCTAAGAACAAATAGGATACCTCGTTTTTGTATTAAAAGGTGTATCGGGAGTTCGGGATGCCTTTCGAGTCCATATGTTTTTTATACACAAAATCGTAGGATTCTGTTTTTCCCATCATCTTAAGGTCATCTGGAGGTCATTTTCAAAATGGCCGCCTTTTTATTGGGCAATGCCTAAATGGCCATCATTAAATTGCAATTGACTGTATCTAAGGACCCGCCTGTCCGATTTTCTAAATGTTTTTCTGTCTAAACATTGGTTTTAAATGATCTCGAATCGTTTTCACTTATTTTGAACTGACAAAATGACAAGGTCCTGTTACAAGGGTCAAGGTCATGGTCACTTAATACACTAAATTAGCTAAAATATCACTCACAAGGATATTTTTGTTTAATTATTCATAAAAATATATTACGCTATAATTTATAATATTGCTAAATTAATTGTTAATTGATTTTGTTATTGTTTACGGGTGATAAAATGTCAAGATCATGCTGCACAGGTCAAGGTCATGGCCATTTAATAATCAAAATTAGTCAAAATATTGGTCAAGTGCATACTTTGTGTTTGTTATTTAAATATAAGACAAGATGATAACGAGTCCAACAGCTGTAAATTGGTTGTTGATTGGTTGATTGTTTTATTGTTATTGTTTATAGGTGATGAATATCAAGGTCATGTGGCACAGGTCGAGGTCATTGCCATGTAGGATTACAATTTAGACTAAATATCGGTTTCGTGCATATTTTTCCGATTGTATAAATATAATATATGCTGATACTGACTCTAATAGTTGTAAATTAGTTGTTGATAATTTTTTATTTCTGATGAATAGTACAATGTCAAGTTTGTGTTGTAGCCTAGGCCTACAGGTTAAGGTACGATATGATTAATATTATCGCTAAATTAGTTGTTAATTTTTTTCTTGTTTACAGGTGATAAAATATAAAGGTCATGCTGCGCAGGTCAAGGGCATGGCCATTTAGTAAAAAAAATTACTTTTACTGTTATTGTTTAGGGGTGATGAATAACAAGGTCATGTGACACAAGTCGAGATCATTGCCATGTAGGATTACAAATTATCCCAAATATTGGTTTCGTGCATATTTTTGCCAAATATTTAAATAAAATATAAGTTGATTACAAATAGTTGTAAACTAGTTGTTGGTTGATTTTTATTTCGGATTAGTAGTAGGCCTACAATATCAAGTTCGCGTTGTACAGGTCAAAGTCATGCAGGGCATCTACATGATCTAAAAAATGAAATTAGCCAAAATATATCCCACGTGCACATTATTTTGTTTAATTATTTAAATAAAATAAAGCAGGATACTTACTGACTCAAACAGTTTTAAAATGATGTGAATAGGGAAGGAGCTGTTCTGTGTATATATTGGTTGCAGCTAAATGTTAGTATTATGATTTAAAAAAACAAACAAAAATGCCCACAATGTCTATTGCTGGATAAATTAATTGGAAACCTATCCTTGATACATGAGTTTATTAACTGGTTAACACTATTATCACTGGACGACGATATCAATTACAAGCACTAAAACAGTGATAAGTGCAACTACATAGCATAAGAACAATATACGGACTAGACCATGAGCAGTTACATTGTAAGGCAAAAACTCTAAAGATGTGGGTACAATATATCTACGGTACATGTAGCCTTGTGTGTCACCATACACGATAGCAATATAACAGTAAACCATCATACATGTACATATTGAAATCACTCAATGTATTGCTAAAATCTATAATTTAGATGACAATACTGCATAAACCACTAAACCATGACTACACAACCAGAAGAGGCGCTAAAGGGCGCCAAAGAGGCGTTAAAGGGCAATGAAAATGTGTTAAAGGGTGACAGGAACACATTACATTGCGACAAAGAGGCGCTAAAAGGCAACAAAGATGCAATAAAACGTGATTGTTAGATGTTAAGGGGCGGCGAAAATGCGTTAAGGTAATGAAGGGGCTGTATGTAGAGGCATTAAAGGGCAATGGAGAGGCCTAAAGGGCGACGAGGAAGCATCAAAGGGCGCAAATAGCGATTGGAAGGTGATAAATGGTGATGGGAAGGCCTTAAGTGATGATGGGGAGGTGTTTAATGGCCATAGTGAGGAATTGAATGTCGATGGAAAAGCAATAAAGATCAATAGGGCAGGCGGTAAAAGGTGCCAGTGAGGCGCCAAAGGGCAATGGGAGGCATTAAAGGGCGTTGAATATGTGTAAGAATGGAGATTCATTAAGGGGCAGCGGAAAGGCCTTTAATTTGAAGGGAAAAAGCAAAGATCCATAGACAGCAACGGTATGTCGTCTAACACGTTGTTATAAGGGTATGTTAATAGGCGACGGTTATGCAATAAAGGGCAATGTAGAGGAATTAAAGGGCGACAGAAAAGCGTTAAAGCTCGACAGGGATGAGATAAAGGGCGAAGGAGAGATGTTAAAGAGCGACGTGAAAGTGCTACAGAGTTGTTACCTTGCGATGGTTTGATAGCGATACACTAAAAGGCAATGGGGAGGTGTTAAAGGGCAGGCGTGAGGCATTACATGTTGACAAAGAGGCGTTTAGGAGAAATTGAGATGCGTTAAGGGGCCACAAAAAGGCTTTAAGGCGCTACGAATAGACATAAAGGACAACGGATGCATTAATAAGTGATGGTTATGCATAATTCAGGGCGATGTAGAGGCATTAATTTCGAAAAATGCATTATAGGTCGATAGAAAGGCACCAAAAGGTGAAGGAGAGGTGCTAAAGAGTGATGAGGACATTTTAAAAAGGCGACACAGAGACGCTATATGGCGATGGGAAGGCGTTAAAGAGCGAAGGAGAGGCTTTAAAGGGCGACAAAGACGCCTTAAAGAGCTACAAAGATGCATTTAAATTGTGACAAAAAGGTCTTCAAGCGCAACAAAAAAGGCCTTAATGCGCCATGGAGACGCATAAAGGGCCACGAGAAAACGTTAAAGTGTGACAGGTGCCTTAATAGGTGACAATTACATATTAAAGGGCGATGTGGAGGCATTAAAGGGCGTCCATAAGGCATTAAAAGTCGATCGGGAGGCATTGAAGGATGACGAAAAGGCATTAAATGGCGATGGGAAGCCGTTAGTAGGCGAAGGAGAGGCGTTAAAAGGTGCCAGAAGAGCATTCACGGTCAATGGAGAGGTGCAAAAGGTGTTAAAGGGTAATGGAGAAGTAATGAAGGGCGAGGCAGATGCATGAAGGGCGACAGAAAATCATTAAAGAGAGACGCAGTGCTTTGAAAAGTGACAGTTTTGCATAAAATGGTGATGTGGATGAGCCAATGGGCGACCAGGAAGCGTCAAAGGGCATATTTTTGGTCACTTGGTCTTAAAATTCACCTTCTAACCTTGTGGATGACCGTAAATCACTAAAATGATGCCAGAAATTGATTTTCTGGTCCAAAATCACTTAGAAAAAAGGTATTAAACTTGTTCGTAATGTTATCTGTTACAAATCATGTTTTCCTTTAATCATCAAAACAATACCAGAAATGGATTATTCAATCAAAATCACATCAAACATATATATTACATTTCTTGCTATTTGTGTTTGTTGAAAATCATATTTTTTATACCATTGACCTTGGAATTGACTTTTTGCCCTTGAAGATAACCTTGAAGATGACCCTCAATCACCAAAATAATACTATAAATGGATTTTCTAGTCAAAAATCACACAGAAAAGAGGTATTACACTTGTTTGTAGTGTTATCTGTTACAAATCATATTTTTCGCTAACTTGACCTTGAAATTAAGGTTTTGACCTTGAAGATGACCTTTTATCATCAAAATAATACAAGAAATGGATTATTAAATTAAAATCACATTAAATATAAATATTACACTTCTTGCTATTTGTGTTTGTTAAAAATCATATTTTTTTATACCTTTGACCTTGGAATTGACCTTTTGACCTCGAAGATAACCTTGAAGATGACCTTCAGTCACCAAAATAATACCAGAAATGTATTTTCCAGTCAAAAATTCCATGAAATGAGGTATTACACATGTTCCTAGCATTATTTCTCAGAAATCATATTTTCGTTTATTTAACCTTCGATTTGACCTTTGACCTTGAGGATGACCTTGAATCATAAAAATAATATAAGAAATGGATTCTCCAGTTAAAATTACACGAAAAAGAGGTATTACACTTGTTTCTACCCTTAATTTCTGAAAAATCATATTTGACCTTGGAATTGACCTTTGACCTTGAATTTTGCCTTGTTCCGCATCGAATATTTCTTAAGATTTTTAGTATGTTAATCTAGATGTATTTGTGAAGCCAAAACACCTAAAATTATTTCTGTTGCAATTTGTTCAAGGTCAAATGACTTTTTGACTGGACTATAACGCGATCCACAACTTCAAGTGAGTGAAAATTATTCAGATTTACCAAAATGGAGGTCAACAAATTTCAAATCTTGCTGATTATTGTTACGTTTTATTTTTAACAGGTTTAAAAGCTTATACATGTTATATGTAATGTGCTAATAAAAAATTAAAAAACCAGTATAGACGACACAGGCGGGTAAAGGGTTAAAGAACATTAGTAATGGAGCTAGAGGGTTGCTGTAGGGCTCAAAGCAGAACATGATATAGGAGGCAATGTCTCGTGTTTGTCGGGATAATAGCGTAAAAACGCGAAGACGAATTGATCAGGCACAAATCTTTGTAAAACTCCGCATATGGTCACGTCATTTTCATCGAACTTGGTATTGCGGAAGTGATTGAAAATTCAGGATGCATAAAAAATGAGGCGAAATAACTAGGTGTTAAATGGAAAACAAATATATTTATTTTGTGAGTTCACACAATCTGAAATAATAAAACAAATACACAATATGATAATAATAAGATGGACGGAATAAAAACATCACAGATGTGTATCACAAAACAACAAATATCCCTCATCAACATTAAGTAAAGGACATATTTAACCCTTGTGCTGCTGGAAATGTGTGTACCGTGTATACGGTTTCAAGCAAATTTGGGATCAATAGAAATATCACTCAATTTTATAAAATAGTTTTTGGTAGACGCTTAGATAGTCCGATAATTCAGTATTGGAGATATGAAAAATAGACGTCATTTGAAGCAGAAAATTTCTTTGAATAAAAAATAATTGTGAACAATTCAGAAGAGCAACATAAAATTATACTAATGTATGTACTGGAGATAATAGCAAAGAAATGGACTATACCCTGCGCCATAATCATTTTGGTAAATCTGTAGCGCATGCTTTTCGTCGATTTCTTAGTCAATTCTTAAGATTTCCTTGAAATGTTGCACAGGGAATTTTCAAGTCACATCCTTACCTCGGTGAAAATTAGGCAAAAAGTAAGAATTTTGACATGTAATGAAATTCCAGAATTCGTGTAATGGGCTTAGAGTGACGTCATAATTCCAATTTACCACGTATGGCAAAAGGTCTAACTTTTGAAATATTGCATACAACCTTAGGAAATTTTCATGGATATTCTGATTCTGTTTAAATATGAGGTTTGCAATTTAATGAAAATCAGTTCATAATTGACGGGGAAAACAACGAAAAACATGCACTATTGGTTAGTTCTGAGGCTCGTTTCAGTAAGAAAATCTTATCTCAACTTTGACCTAGGTTAGATCATTTTATCATTTAAAAGTTAAGATCATTTTAAAAATCATCTTAGTTTTTTAATGACTGAAAGTTAGGATGAGATTTTCTTAGTGAAACGAGCCCCTGGCCTAAGGTATAGGCCAGAAAAACCTCTCGTTGATGTTGAGTTGATCATACAAAGACATACTAATGAACTGTGGCATAACACACAGTAGCGCTAGCCACACGGTTCTCAGCCTGAATAAATTATCGACTTATCCCATCGAATAAAAGAGTGCATACAACACACTAAAATACATCACATTCATGGTAAAGATAAAATAAAACAAATTATGGATGACTATTAACAACTGAAATAGATATACACAAGCAGTATGCTTTTTTCCAATAAAGCACCATGTAAATTAGCATTCTGTGGTGAATAAGTCGTACATATAAATAACAATTATAAAGCATAGAATGTCCAGAACAGATTTAATGTACTATCTCTACTGCCTTGGAAAAATGCAATAATAGAAGTATTTCTGCTTTATCATTTGCGCCTCTGAGCTCGAATCACAGAGGATTTAGGTGCTGTATTAGTTCACTTTTCTATTAATCTTTTTTTATTAGTCAGTTACTATTTTTCACAGGCCTTAATTTACCATTGTCAGCTTCATCCACTACAAGCCGCGAATTGCTGTCGCAATTCTCAACTTGATGAAGATGATTTGATGTGGGTGAAAAATTAAATAAAATTATTTGTATTGGTACATGAAAATTTACATTATAAGCCCTTAGCTGTAGGAAAATGAAGATTGTTTACAGTGATGTAAAAAAAATGATACTTTAATTATTGCATCGTGAGGACTTAAAGGGTTAATTTAAACCTAAAATTGCCAGCACAACTTCCAGCTTCAAATGATTTCAACTTGTGAAAAACTTTGAAAATGGTTGGAAAAGTTTATCTATGGGTCTATTGAGACAAGTACTCGAGCTCAAAATTTAATGGCATACAAGTTGATTGTGATCAATTAGGCATGTATTCTCAGGGTAGGCATGCAGTTACATGTATGCTCTGGACAACTGAAAGATCACATGAGCTTTTCTATGTGCACTAAAAACCATCATTGCCTTTTTAAAATCCGACACAGACAGTAGTCCAACAATATATTCTACCTTTGATAGAAGTCAAACTCTTGGATTGAAATGAGAATTTCTTCACTAAAATACAGCATGTGTCAGTGTGAAGAAAACGACATATTTGAAGAAAATGATAAAACAAGAGCGTTAAAAAAATTTAAAGATTTTTGTTTTTATCTTCCTATGAATAGAAAATATACAGCACAAGAATTTTATTTATATTTGTTTTTCCTATTTTTTTTCAAATCCTGCACTGCAAAATTTGAAATAACTATTGTGTTGGTCAAATAAAGGTGACTAGATATAACGACATCTTGTAAAGAACTATAATACATTTCTTGGTACAAAACAAGTCATCACTCTTTATCACAACCGAATGATTTGTGCAAGTGCTTGACTAATAATCACATAACGTGCTTAATACATGTTGAACAGGGAACAGCACATATCACAAACTACCGGAGATAATTTCATAAATTCGGGTAATTTGCATTTTATATAATAATATCCGGGTAGCTAACACATGTTAAAGCGTGCGATCATCTGATTACTGAGGCATGATGCCATAATTAGTTAAAAATAAATAAAATAATAGATGATTAATTGAGATTAATTAATACAAGGTTTTTCAGGTTCAGCTTAGAAATAATCTGTGGGCTTTATTATTACTGCTTTGTTGCAATGAAATTAATATATAATTAATTTTTGTGAAAAGTACTAGCTTTAAACAAATTGTGAACCCTTCACTTTTCATAACAAGACAATTATTCATTTTATGTATAAAAATGCAATAGCCTGATCACCACCAAAATCCACTATTGTAAATTGAATGAATGTCATAGCATACATCTTACTATAATCATGGAGCACTTTGGGGGTGAAAGAGTTACCAGTAAGACCCACTTAGATTTCAGGCCAATACATACTGTGGTCAAATCACTGAAACTTAAGAAAATTGAACGCTTGCCAGAATAGATTTTTCATTTTGTCAACAATTAATTTGTTCTGCATAGATTAAAATTTAATATTTGAAGAACAATGTGTGATTAAAAATATTCTTAACATTCATTTTAAAAATGAAAGCTGCATAGACTGTGGTTTTTAACTTGTACAAAACTGACTACCAGTAGTGAGTGATGAGCGCAAACTGATATTTTGGTTTAATGATTGTGACTGGGAAATAATTTTATTATTTTCTACTTTGATATTACACTAATAAGGAATGATAATAATTCATCAACTCTAAATAAATACATGAGTTGACATGAGTAGATGATAAGACAGTATGATAATAATATTAATATATATGGCACAAAACTCCATAGATGCATACATGCCGTTGCAATAAAAGGGTTGTCAAGTAATACAGTGAAAATTTTATATAAAAACCATGAAACCAATGGGCTTTATTCAATATGAAATCATTATAAATGTCTTAGCCAGCTCTTTCTGATTCATTTGAATACTTATGTTATGGGTCTACAGCAATCATAAATATATTTACTCTTACAGTGCAGGGATCATCTTTATTTGTCAGAATCTAACGTCTACAGACGTCAGATTCTGACGACTTTAGTCGTCAGAATCTAACGTCTACAGACGTCAGATTCTGACGACTAAAGTTGATCCCTGCACTGAAAGGGTTAACATTTTGTTATATATTGTGTTTTATTAGCCAATTAAATCACTGCTATTGGGAATGAAATGACTGTTTAAATATCAAGCTTTGTAAATATTAGGTCTCAAATTAAACAAATCTGAGTAATTTTTACCAACTTGAAGCTGTAGGTCGCAGTAGCGAGACACAACTTCAAGTGGGTGAAAATTTAAATAAATTAACTTGGCGGAATAAGAGGTGAATTTATACTCTGTATCCCACTTCATATTCCTCATAATTTATGTGCTCAGTCAAACATCAATTCCACGTTCGCCAAATATTGAACTGGCTCAGTGTCTTGTCCCAGCAAACAGGACACATGCTTCCAATAATGGTTCAATATTCAGCGTCACAGGTGGTGGTCCAATATGGAACTTACATTGGATCCTTGTCCCTTATGCAGTGAAGGATTTAAAGCCGACCCGCGACCAGTAATTTGTATACAGGGTTGGTAATTGACACCCTAGCAGTGGTCCAGGGGGACGGTGATCGTCCAGAAACAAAAGAAGCCTAAATGTGTATTTCTCTAATTTCTGTTTCAAAGTGCCTCGATCAGAATTCACTCAGACGACACAAATTTTTCACAAATTTTCTGGGGCCTGTGAAATTGTCTCAGGGTTGGTGAATCAAAATTTCAGTGACCCGGATGGCCAGAGAACATTTGGCTTTAAACCTTACAGTCCAGGGATCGACTTTAGAATCTGACGTCTGTAGATGTCAGATTCTGACATCTAAAGTTGATCACCGCACTGTCAGGTTAAAATATTTATAATGGCCGTACACCCATAACATAGGTATTCAAATAAAGCGAAAAGACCTAACTAAGTCATTTATATTGACTACAAATTTAAAAAAAAACCATTATGGCTTATACGAAAATTGTTAGCGCTTTGATGGCTAAATCCTTCACTGCTTGTGTTCTGGGTGTTAGCTCTACAAATATACATTGACATTACAGAAATACAGTACTACGTATTGCCACTTTGTCTGTATTGTCTTAATCCTTGTAAGAACACTTTTTTAGTCTCTTCCATCATCTGGCCGTAGAGTTTCATGTCTTGCTCCTTGGCCGTCAGCGTGCTCTGAAGGGCTGCTTTTAACGCCTCATTCTCATCTTGCTGGATGGCCAGCCTATCAATAAAACAAAACACACTATACCAATGTCACATAATTATGTCAATGTTTTCTTTTCAAGTGACACATAAGCCCGATTGGCCTGGGTACCTATTTAAATAATGAAATGTGAAATAACTAAAAAATGTGAAATATGTACATGTCACTATGAATAAATACAATATCCTATATCCTCAGTAGACCGAGCCTATATTGAACCATAATGAGCTATAATCATTTGATCATGAAGTTAAGATTTTCATCAGGTTATCATTTTCACTAATTTGAAGTTGTGTCAAGCTAACACGAGCCACAACTTCAAGTGGGCAAAAATGATTCAATTCATTTCAAGTGAATAATGTGCAATTCTTGCAGATTGAACACAAACTTCATTATTCAATATGTTTGTGAAATGATTAAAAAGTAAGTTAATTGGTTTTAGAAGGGTTAAAGAAAATAGTAAAATATTAATAAATCAATTTTATAATTCAATAACAAGTGTGATTGATAAACAATAATAATTTCTAAGATATCCCACCGAGTTTGCATTTCTTCCAAATTGCTGTCTCCATTCATGCCATCATCTACAGAAGACAAGTCAGCCGCAGATGCTCTTAAATTTAATTTTGTCTTAGATTTTTTGGCTGGAAAGATGCAACACAAAATGTTTTGGTCATTTTAGAAAATACTATGAAAAATGTTATGTATTTTACATTAAAAATCATTATACATTAAAAATCACATTTGACAAGTGGTTCATTTAGTAGAGAAGTGGTTCTAGGTAACACAATGCCGATACAATTAAGGGACTGCAGAAGGAATTGTGATCCAACTATAAAATTAAAAGAAGAAAATAATGTACCATAAAATGTACCATAAAATTTCTAATTGTAGCCACGGCTTTAATTAGAATGAAAATTCTCATTCTCCAGTGCCCAATGCCAAAAGTCCCCTTGCGGCTTCTATTGGAGGTTTTGTGTAAAAAATTAAATCACCGCGCGTCTATCATTCTGTGATGAGCTGCTGGTAGAACCCAACCCTTCATGTCCAATAGTCAATAGTATACAATAGTACACAATTGTTCAGAGAATGTAATAAGAAGATAGGCCATGATTAATTAATAATGTCTCTAGCACATGTCGATGTCTGCAGTAATTCAGTTGAGTGTTGGGCTGGTAGACAGACATCGCGGTGCCTTGTTATGCTTGTGAACACCGTCATAATTATGTTATACACAGCCCTGTCAGTCAGCAAGCACATCCCTCTCCAGACTTCAGTGCGCCAACCTGTCAGTCATATGTTACGCCGTTGTCACTCACTGTACCTGTGCTAACTGACGGCAGTATCTGCTCATTTTACAAGTAAACAGATACTGCCTTTGCAGAGCAGAGTGGTCGTCACCATTGAACCGGCAGTTCAGTTGGCAGGTTCTGCCAAGCCCACTTCCCCCCTCTAATGGTGATCAACTGTTTGGGAAGAAATCAACTGTGTGTAGGGGGACAGTAGGCCTATGTCTGGTTCACAGACTGCGATGCTGGCTTGAGCGTGAAGCAACATTTAGTCAGCTCCTTCTGTTTAGCTCTATTATTTGTATGGGTCCTGTGGGTTGATGACGACAAAAACTATTAGAGTGTACATAATGTAATTGTCATTTGTATTTTACAATAGATATTTAACGTAGCAACAACTGTAGCGCTTTTAGGGCTATATTATTGGCCCTATCGTCACACAGTTAACATAAATACAATGCCTTACGTCTGTAAAGGGTTAGAAGCTATCTGGGCTTATATAGCGTGTGCTGTGTTGGCGTGGTTAGCGTAGCTAGTTGCGGCACGTTTGATCAACGCCTGGCCATTGTCCTTTCAAGATACCGCTAATTAATCTTAGATAGGTTTTCGGCTGAAAAAAATTTTGGTCCTTGACAAATCTCAAAACTCGCCCAGCGGCTTCAATTGGGAGGTTTTCCAATTAGGAAACTTTTATCAAAAATTGAATTTTTATTGAAAGTTTTGGGGCGCCTTTTATTGGAGATGCGTCTAAGAATTGGAAAATTTACGGTAGTATTTGTGCGTTTGTTGATACAACCACGAATAAAAACCACGAATTGAAGGCACAAAATTCTGTCATGATCCTTGTTTTCCTCAGCATATATTTTACCACTTGATATTAGAAAAGATATTGTATTGAAAAGTATATTAATATCATCACAGATTTTATCATACATGAATGCATTGAGTTTATTTTTAAATTCAACCCCTCTTTTTCAGTCAAACCTGATTGTGCTTGCTCTACACGAGCCTTTCCTAACTGTTTTTCTAGCTCTGCATTTTTCCGTCGTTGCAACTGTAAGTCATTTTGTGAATCGAGCACTTGTTTATTCGCCTGGTCGATCCTTTAAAAAGAAAGATTAAAATAATCAATCATCATATGTCTAATATAAATTGATGGATTTGCGGATGGAAATATTACTATTTTTTTTCACCATCCCATTAACATGATTAACCCTTAGAACACTGAGCTATTCAATTTAAATTTTCAGTCACTTGAAGTTGTGTCTCGCTACCGCGACACACAACTTCAAGTGACTGAAAATTTATGTGATTTGTGAAATTTAAGTCCCAGCATATATCAGTGTTTCAAGATTGAAGGCATATTTTTTTTTTAACAACTGGTAATCAGGGGTTATCCCGCTGCTAATAAAATCAGAGAATATTCACTGTAGTCAACATCAGTGTTCTAGGAGTTAAGTACTGAATGGTAGCGTACCTCTGTTGAAGAAGCTGGACTAGCTCAGATAACTTATCTTTCTCGACTTCGGCAGCCTGGCATAATGTGTGACTTTCCTGCCACTGTCTACGGAGCTCCTTGTTCTCATTCACCTCAGCACTGTAAACAATTTGAACCCATACATCGCTGAAATATTTTTGTACAAGCCATTGCTTCAGTTTGAAATCAGCATAAATGTCCGCTTCATTTGAATAGTATGTTATGGGTCTATGACCATTATAAATTTGCAATTCTTCCAGTGCGGCGATCGTCAACAGATAGCAGATTCGGACGTCTAAAGACGTTTATCCTGCTAATTAATTAATTTAAATTTTCACCCAATACTTAGTTGTGTCTCGCTACCGCGACCCACAAATTTGAATGGGTGAAAAACAATTTTTTTTAATTTGAGACCACACATTTGCAAATCCCGATGTTTAAACACACATTCCGTTCCCAAAATCAGTGATTTGATCAACTAATAAAACAGGTTAAAAACGAATTTGTGATCAGCAAGGATTAATATGTTATAAAAGTAATGTACATAGAATACTAAATATTGTTATCAATGGCCTCATTGAGTCCATCCATTTCGGACTTAAATTTATATATAACTTTCAATCATGCTTCACACAGAACACCACTGAAATTGATCATATAGCCTTTGGTAGATACTCATGATAAATACATTTCAAAATATTTTTTAACCCTTATCCTGCTAAGTAAATTTAGTTAAATTTTCGATCACTTGAGGTTGTGTCTCGCTACCGCGATCCACAACCTCAAGTAGTTGAAAATTATTCACATTTGTTTAATGTAAGACAGTCATTTCATTCCCAACAACAGTGAGATCGGCTAATAAACCAGATAAAATGGATTAAAAATAACTAATGTCTTGATTGGCAGGAAAAGAGTTAACACGAATTGTCTAGTACTTAGTACTTCACAAATTTAACTCCTGTACAATCTGGGATTTCCAACAAAATAAATTTGAAGTCAAATATTTTAGAAATCATTTATACAAAGCCACAGCACTTGAAGTGTGGAAAGTTACCATGTCTACTAACCTGTTTGGAAGATGTGATGCAGACCTCCGTCCAGACGCGGGTCTGTCACCTGAGGCTGAGTCACAGCCAGAGGTCCGCGAGGGGGCACGCTGGTCTGCCCACTTATCAGGGGCTCGTATACTCTGACTTGATGCAGCTCGACTGCTGGTTCTTAAAGCAAAAAACAGCATCAAATTGATGAGAGGGAAGATTAACTTATCATCAGCATCAGGTATATTTGTCCTGTTGAGGTATTAGCCACATAAACGTGTTTGCGAGACTTCAGAATCTAAAGGTAAAAGTAAGTTCCCAAGTTGAAAAATACAAAAATCATAATGGTCATAAGCCATCACAGATAGTTAATCTATTTAAATTTCCACCCACTTGAAGTTGTATCTCGTTAAGGCGATCCACAACTTCAAGTGGGTGAAAATTACTAATATTTGTTTAATTTGATACATATCCTTTGCAAATCCTGACGTTTAAACACACATTTTGTTCCCGATATCAGTGATTTGATTGACAAATAAAACAATAAAGACAATAGTCGTGATCAGCAGGATAAGGGTTAGGTAAAGAACTTGAATTATACTCCATACTTATATACACCATATAATGGACTCACCTGGAATTTGCTGAGGTATTCCTCTGAGGATGTTGTATTTCTAGGTCTGGCGATGATTCGCTCTGAGTTTCTGTCACGGCTGATGCCGGGCGGGAATCTCTCTGGTCAAACAGTGCTGACATACCGACCGCCTGAACTCTCTGATAAAAATATAATCTCATAAACACTATGCCTCAACGCTTAATTGATTACAAGATCCAGACAAATAGAGGGTTAAACGTATCACAACTTTTCTCACGAAAAATGGGATAAAGTTAGGATACTTTTCAGATTAATTTTTAGTGTAATTAATAAGGAAGTAGATAAAAAATAATTCAGCTTGTTTGCTTATTGAGTGACAAAAATATAAAAAACATTTTTATTAAACTACATGTATCAGTGAAATTAAAAAATTTGAAAAATTCTAAAACATTAAAAGCTGGTAAAAATAAAAATATAGCTCAAATTGGAAATGCGGGCCTACTGAGAGCATCAGAAGACACAACACAAACTGACCTGTGCCTTGATATTTTCCAGTTCACGTTCCAGCATTTCCACCTTGGCTTGGCGCTCCGCCACTATACCTTGTAGCTGTTCTACCACATTTCCCTCCTGTTGTGATCGCTGAGCCAGCTGTTTCTCTGATTCTATTTTCTTATTTTCCACCATCTCTTTCTGACGTGACGTATCATCGAGTGATGATTTCAGCTGTGCTTGTTGTTTCTGTCGACATAAAGGGTAAACATGACACTAACAGATATACCGTATTTATTCTAATAAACATGGCAGTATTACTAACAGATAATACCGTATTTATTCTAATAAGGTTGAAACAAAAAAAAATTTTGTTTCCGGTCACCCGACTGACCCTAATTTTAGGTGCCGACGCTATTTTTCTTTCAAGATCTGCCGACCCTAATTCTGTTTATCAAAAAATAACAGAGCTAAACTTTTTTTTTTAACATTCTGATCGGCGCACAGCCACAGTATCAAAAACGGTAGACTACTGTTTATATGCAGAATTTGTTTATTTTGCTCTGCTGCACAAAAATAACCAACATGTGCATCACCTAATAGGGCCTAGGGTGTAGCAAAAAAACAAAAGCAAAAAAAAAAATCCGATCTACCTACCATATTTCTAAAAAAAATTGTTATCGGAAACATATTATTTGTTTAGGCCTAAATGCTCTTGGTGGTAACCCTTGCCTGCTAATCACAAAAAAAGTCATTTTTAACCCTTTAAGCGCCGGTCCCGAATATATTTGGTTTTTCATTTTTTATTACCACATTTAGTACCACATTTAAAACATGTTAAAGATAAAATGTAACATTAAATGAGCAAGATTTGAAAAAAATTGACCTTCATTTTGTCAAATCTAAAAATTTCCACTCGTTTGAAGTTGTGGGTCGTGTTGGCGTTTATTGGAATATGAGCGTTTATTAGAATGAATACAGTGTACTACAATCCTGCATGTAATGGAAAAAAAGAACTGGAAAATTCATTGAAATTTCTACGCGGGCATGTTACTTTCCACTAAGAGAGTAATTTTTGTGGGGTTAATAAGCCTCCAAAGTTTGGACTTTTGCTGATGCGGTTCTTTCGCTCCAAGTTAACTATTTCAGCGCAAGGACAGACCTTAGATGTCATAATCTGAGGTGTGTAAACATCACCTAAAGTCAGTACCCGCACTGAAAGAATAAAATACTTATAATGGCTTTAGACCTTTAATATTATTTATTCAAATGAAGCAGAAAGAGCTGATTAAGAAATTCATGATTATTTTAAATTTAAAAAAAAACCTTTTGACCTCCATTTCAGCATTATAAGGGTTTAAATACTCTCTTTACTTTATGTATTGCACCACAATAATTTTTTTTATTGTGCTCCTAAGTGTTTTATCACCATAAAATAGCCGAGTGTAAGATATCAAATTAAAGCTCTAAATCTCTTGAATTTAACCCTTTCAGCCCTCACGATGCATTAAAGCATCATTTTACATCTCTGAAATCATACTTAATTTACCTACAACCAAGGGTTTTAGAACAAAAATTTCCATGAAACTCTTTTACCAATACATGGCAATTTTCTTTAATTTTTCACCCTCATCTAATCATCTTCATCCACTACAAGTCGAGAATTGCGACAGCAATTCGCGGCTTGTAGTGGATGAAGATGACAATGGTAAATTCAGGCTTGAAAGGGTTAAACCTTCAACTGCCAGAACCGATTATAATCAGTTTTTCATTTTTTTTTATTTGCATTTAAGGTACCATCTTTTGAACATGTCATGATAAAAATTGGCTTCAATCAGCAAGATAATAGGTAACCTCCAAATCAGGATAAATTTAAATCAAATAACTTGGCAGTTAAATGACAGGCAATTTCGTCCATGGAAATAATTTAAACAAAATTTAGAGGAAGACCTCATCTGCTATCAACAAGTGCAAATTTTAGTTGAAATGTAGAGAATACTCCAGTCACAACAATAAACGATGTCTAGGCCTAGTTTTGAGGTAAAAAAGGGTAAAACTCACAAATAAAGCTTCAATAAGTTCATCATCATGACGTCCCTTCTCTAGCAATGTCTGCATTTGCTGTTTTAGAGATTTAATTTCTCCAGATAACACTTTGATTCTAAAATAAAATTAATAGGTAGTTAGTCCAATTGAGCATGTTTATTAATAAAGTCGTTTGTTATGATACAGCTGTATAACCAAATCACTGCATAGTGTGTTTGTTACCTGTTTGAGAAGAGAATGATACTCATAAATGTAGTACATGATTGTGGTATAGAAAACCGCAATAGAAAAATTCAGAAAAATTAAATAAGGTGAAGATCAAATGCCTAAGATCTGATTTGACTGTGATGAGAGAATACCCGCTCAGCAATATAAACAGTAGATAGAAAACTGGGAATTATTTAAAAACCTGGCTTTGCTGGCATCTAACTTCTGTTTGACGGTCTCATGATCCGCTTCCAATGCTTTCAGATCTGCTGCTTGCCTCTAAAAAAGTAATGATTTATTAAAAAAACATTCTAGATCCTTTGTTATAACAATAATCTACATTCAAAATAAGATGAGACATAGCCCAAAAACTCATTTTTTTAATTTTAATTAGAATGCAGAGCAGTGAACATTTCAATCAACAATTTAGACACAGAAATTCCCAATAAAATGTATGACCCTAAAAATCTGCAGCCATTCAGACCCATGCCATTTTCAAACTCATCGGCACCTTTGGATATATGCTCATAGCATAGAATTGGCACAAAACAAACATTGCAATACAAGTCTATCACGTTAGAAGGGGAACTAACAGACAGACAGAAAAACATCATAGAGACTACAAAAACAACTTGATGTAAGAGATCATTTTAACACTTGTGCTGCTAAGACCATATATATATATACATTTTCAAGCAAATTTCAGACTAAAAATAAAATATCACTAAAATTTGTAATACATCTTGTGGTAGATGCTCAGTTATTCAAATAATTCAATTTAGGAGGTTTCAACTTTTCATAAATAAAATTATTTTTATTTCTTAGAAGCTGAAAATTGCGTTAGCAATTCCAGCTTCAAATGAATAAAAAACTTACAAATGATTCAGCACCACAAGGTTTAAGGAATGTACATGACATCTGTTTTATTAGCAGATCAAATCTTTATTATTGGAAAAGACAGGAGTGATTTGCAAATTTTCACACTCAAAATAAACCAAATCGTGGAAATTTTCACCCACGCCGTAGCAAGTCACAACTTCAGGTGGGTGAAAATAAAATTATTTAATTTAGCACTTCAAGGGTTACCTAGAAAGAGTTGTTTGGAAACGAAAGCAGCCCTCCGTTATCGCTCAACCACTATTTTAAAATTGTGGTATATGATGGCTATGTGAAGTATGAGGAAGCAGAAAGTCATAGATCAGCTATCATGCAAGATTTCCGAGATAATGAATAAAAAAAATTGAAAAAAAAATGGCCGACTGGCGGCCATTTTAGATTTTTTTAGTGTTAAATTTGTCATGGGTTATTCTTGTGTGAGACATTACATTTTGTTTTATATTCATGGTCCAGTCATTTTGCCTTTCTTGTGTTAAGTGAATATTATAAAATTCAAAAAGGCCGCTAATCGGCCATTTTGAAATTGTTTGATCTTAAAAGTAAATCAGTTCATTGGCTGACATAGTGGAACATATTTGCCAAGTAAAAAGAAGATCTGATGGCAATTTTTTCCTGAAACGCGCTAACGAGCATTTCTTCGTTAGTGGCCATAGTAATTAAAAGGTTGATGATATGGGGATGAAAATGTCTCCAAAACAATTCCCCAGTGGTATGTGATGGATATGTGAAGTATGAGGAAGCAGAAGTTGATAGATTAGAAGCAATCTTGAAAACAAATAACTGCGGCGGCGGACCATGTGGAATACAGTGAGCAGCCCGCCCCGGCGAGGGCTGTTTAATTATTGTACATAACAGCAAAAATTAAATTTGATGCCAGTGATATTAAATGTCAAGTCAATTCACACATTACCTCCTGTGTCTCCCTTCTTTCTTTTTCCATTCTTCGCTGCTCACTACTGTATTTTGTATCTGGTCGTCGTGTTGATGAGGCTAGAGAGACTGTGTCATCCATGTCGTCAGCCATTGGTGCTCCTGCTCTTTGGTATCGCTCAACCGTGACTCGCAGCTCATTCACCTGAAATCATATCATGAAAAATGTAAAAACAATGCACGAGTTTTCAATAAAATGCTAAAGTGCTAAAGTTTATAGCTCCCAACACCCAAATATTATTTCTAACCATGGTTCTAGATAAATAATATTTTCCAGCCTACCACCACTTCTTTCTAGGTCTTTTATTCAATCTTATTTTTTTCTAGCTTTACTCACTGTATTTTATTCCACACAAGTCGTTTTTTAAACATAAAATAATTTAAACTTAATGTATCTGTGGCACATTGCTAAAAAGGGAATTTGCAGCTGTGGCCATATGTTGGCAAACTGCAGCACAATGTGGCAGGACACATTAATCCTTAAAGCGCTGTTTTTTTAAATGAAAACCTCAGAGGCCAAAGGGTTTTTTCAATTTAAAATTGTCATAAATGTCTTAGTCAGCTCTTTCGATTCATTTGAATACCTATCTTATGGGTCTACGATCATTATAAATGTATTATTTCTTTCAGCACAGGGATCGGCTATATACGTCAGAATCTCACGTCTACAGAGGTCAGATTCTAATGTATTAAGACGGCCCCCGCGCTGAAACATATCACTTAGTAATGAACCCTTTAAATGCTGTCAACATGGCAAACTTATATAACTTATATTGAGGGTTCAATATTAGAGTACTATAGAGCATTAGAGCACTAAGTCAGTTTCTAAAGCGTTCAGTATATATCACACTAATTAGACTTGAATTTCTGTAGATGCTAAGAAACATCCATGATAGCTCGTCTTTGTTACGCTATCAATTAGCCAACATTACTGATCTTCTCTCATTTAGTATTCTGCTCTACAACAATTTGGCTCAGAATAAACATATTATATCCATTTAATTATTCCACAAACTCAGTTACAATATATCACTTGATATTGGACGTTACACAATTAGATACTATGTGAGTTTGTACTTTGTTATACAAGGTATTCCATATTATATGACCTACCGTCTTGACTTTCAACTCATTTAGAGTAACAAAAACGCTAACACTGTATGATGCTTTCTTATACTTACAAAAATCGAACATTTACATCTTTTTATAAAACTAACATCGATATAAGTCATTAAACATTTTGTTCCCAATATATTTGTAATACAGGAGGGAGATAATACTGGGACTAAATGTGCAAAAAATATTTATTATTCTACTGAATTATTATATTACATAATAGGCTACATGTACAACTATTTGTACTGAATGTGTGGGCAACTGCGGTGTAAATTACGTTTAAAAAACAATTCTCTCAGTGAAATTGATGATACAAATAACATACAAAGCAGCAAAGATTAATTGAGACTTGCTTGCTAAGCACAACGATAGTTGTTTTTAATTTGTTTAATTGAATCCCATCAAGTCACTGTTATTGAGAATGAAATGATTGTTTAAACATCAATATTTGCACAATTTCGGTCTCAAATTAAACAAATATAAGTAATTTTCACCCACTTGAAGTTGTCAATCGCAGTAGAGAGACACAACTTCAAGTTGTTGGAAATATAAAAATGTACTAATTGGGATGGTTTCACCATTAACCCTTTCAGTGCTGGGATGGACTTAGATGTCAGAATCTGTTGTCTAAAATCGATCCCCGCACTGTAGAGTAAAAATAAATATGATGGCCATAGACCCATAACATAGGTATTCGATTGAAGCGAAAAGAGCTAACTGAGACATTTATGCTGATTTCAAATTGAAAAAAAACCCTCAGGTCTCCATGGTTTTTACTAACATATTTCAGTGCTTTAATGATTAAACAAAAATTAACATTACCTTTTTCTGTAGTGCTACTAGTTGTTGCGCTCGTCCTCTCCAGCCACTTGTGTTGTTTAGGAGTGACTGCATCGTCACTCCTTCTCCACACTCCTGACTGATAACCTGCCACACATATCATGGTATCACTTAAATATTGACCCTTAGAACACAGATGTTGACTACAGTAGACATTTTGTCTTTTTATAAGTAACCTGTATAACAAGTTTTTTAAAAGAAAATATACCTTCAATCTTGAAACACTGATATATGTAAGGACTCAAATTTCACAAATCATTACAATTTTTAGCCACTAGAAGTTGTGTATCGTGGTAGCGAAACACAACTTCAAGTGACTAAAAACTCAAATTGAATAGCTCAGTGCTCTAGGGCTTAACACAGAAGTTATATAATTTAGGATACTCTCACATAAAGTTGTGTCTCGCTACCGCGACCCACAACTTTAAGTGAGTGAAAATCACTCAGATTTGTTAAATTTTAGACCAAGCATTTGGAAATCTTGGTGTTTAGACACACATATCATTCCCGATAACTGCTAAATAAAACAGATCAAAAAGACTATAATCATGATTAGCAGTTTAGGGTTAATCAATTGTGATTGAAAAGAATGATTTAACTCTTGAGAACTGTTCTTTATGAAATACTGTATATCAGCAGTGATTGGACCTCCCTATGGACAGCCACTGCGGGACACAAAGTGTGGCATTTAATAAATGAGTAATTGTGAAGTTGAAAACATTTTTCAAACTAAAGTTTGTCATAACAGATACACGGGAAACGCACAGTTTATGGGTTTTCATCTACAGTGCATATTTTTCACCTTCTGTGCCATTTTGAGCTCTTGCTTTACGGCTTGCAGATTATTTCTCTGTTCAGCTAGTTTTAGATCTGTCTGTTTTAATCTGTCCTGCAGGGACTTCATCTCCATGTCTCCGTCCTTGTTAACAAAAAGTAAATAAAAAAAAGTACAAATCATAATGATTAAACAAATCAAATGAGAAACAGCAGAATTGTTCTTTTTCAAATTTGACTGACAATATGAATGGAAATGTTTTTTAATCAATAATAGAGTAGTTTGAACTAGTTTTGTATAAATTGTTACAAGACATTTACATCTATTTACATCTAACCCTCTAGTGAAAATTGAAAAATGTATGGGCATGACAATAACTCACTTAAAAAAAGTTACAATAGATGAAGTTTGTTCAGCAAAAAGGCATCTGTATTATCAAAAGTTTTTTATTGTCCATATTTGCTAAAAGCAAAGCCCTGGCTGCATCGCACCTAAAACTGATGGCAGCATATATTAACCATTACAGCACTGATTTATTTTTGTATAAACCATTGAGACCAAAGGGTTCTTTCAATTTGAAATCATCATAAAAATATTAGCTAGCTCTATATGCTTCATTTCAATACTTCGTTATGGGTCTACAGCCTTTATAAATGTTTTACTCTTTCACGGCAGGATCGACTTTAGATCTCAAATCTGATGTCTAAAGTTGTCTATAGTCTGCCCCGCACTGATAGGGTTAAGCACAAGTCATAATAACTGCACGGGTAGAATATAATATTTAACATGTTTGTACTCACAGTGGAGCGTGGACCACTGAGTACAGAGCTCCTGGCTGTGCTATTCCCTGATGTCTTTGATGACGGAGCCAAACCATCTGATACAAGACGCAGCTGGAAATCAGATAAAAAACAATGAATGAAATAGAACTTATCAAACAATCACCAGTTCAAAGTCACAATTTAACACGGATAAATCAAACTTCTGCTTCAGAAACCAGCATCAGTGTTGGCTTAGTTCTTCATCATATCAACAGATTTCCTAAATTATCAGTGATTTTATCAAGTTTTGCAATGAAAAATTACAATACTGTATATCCCCGCGTATAGTGCGACGCCATGTATAATACGAGTTAAGATTTGAGGCCTCGGATGACCTTAAAAAAGCCTACCCCTCTGTATAATACGACCTCAAATTTTGGATGTCGGCAGCGTCCCGGTCGGCAGCGTTTTGGGCCATCTAAATGTCAGGCATGGATATTATCTTTTTCTACTAATAGCTCTGTGACACCTGCATACACGATGCTCAATGACAGGAACAGCGGCAACAGTACAGCTCTGCAAGACCAAAGGGCAGTATCTGCTTATTTACAAGTACGCAGATACTGTAATTTTATTTTCCACACAGCAGAGTGGATGTCTTTCGGGACTGTCTCGGTGGGCAGACATTCTGAGGCCTGCATAGGCTACATATATATACACACAGATTTTAAAATACCGGTATTTATATTTTGCCGACAAATTTATATTATTTCAATTTATCTATTACGAAGACCATATTTTAATATCGTCGTGCTCAAATAAGAACATTCCAAGATGAAATGTGATTGTAAAACATTTCCAGACTAGCCGCATTGGCTAGACACACAAGGTGTTTGGTTGTATAAGGTGTAAGGGTGTAATAACACAGCAACGCTCCATGAACTACAGCTAACAGATACTACCATTTGCTAAATACTGTATCAGCCGCGGCAACAGCGGTAGGCGTTAATGTTATCCCAGCAATATGGACATTCTGAGGCCTACATGTATAGAATTTGCCTTAGGAAATATAATCAGTGATATCTTGTTATACCAATAGGAAAATATCATGTTCAGATTTGTCATACACAATAGAACACTCCCATATGAAAGGGGATCTTAGATTAAATCATTATTAATATAAATGAACAGATCAGGAGTGTGAATTAGTTGCAGACTAACGGCGTCATTTATCTGCCCGTGGTTATCAAAGGTGCCACACCCGTCGGCGGGAATGTGAGACGGGGGCTCCCAGCAAACACGACACATTCACCCAATGCTGGAAAAATGTTGTGTCAGCGTCGCAGACGGTGGCCCAACAATGTACCAGCATTGGGTGAACGTCTCTTGTTTGCTACTAGTTGGAAAGGCACAGTCTTGTTGTATCGTGTGTATAGGCCTGCTTACCAAACACGCTGACTGGCCTACGTTTACAGATACGTTCTACCACTAGAAAACTTACCGCTGAACTTACCGCTAGAGAGCTAAAAAACTGTATTAAATTCTACATCTATGTATAATACGAGGTGCCTTTTTGTGACATGAATAGCTAAGAAAAAACATCGCATTATACACGGGAATATACGGTTTTATTTAATACTGTACCTCATTCTCCAGATCTTGTGACTTTTTCACATACTGTTTCGTTTTAGTTTTTTCTGACTCTAGTTCTGAAGTTAGTTCACGTATCTTTTTTGATAAATCCACTATTTTTGTTGCAGCATTCTCATTTGTAACTGATGATATTCCGCCTACCAGAGCAGCTTGATCTGATTCTCTTTTCTTTCTCAGATGTCTCACTTCAAGATCTTTCTCACTTAGAAGTTTATACAGACGACCATTCTCATCTTTCATCTCCTACAATAACCACATTTTCATTTTTTTCTTAAACTTCAGCCATTTATCATGTTTATCATTACACCAGCATTAATGAAATGTATAGAAAGAAATTGTCAATTTGACCAAAAGTTCACAGGATACTGTATTTTCTGGTGTATTGCCAGCTCCGCAGTATAGCCTGCAGAGGGTCAAAATAGCAAAAAATTGCTGCTTTGACAATGGATACCTTACACTGGTGTATACCCCGCGTCTTCCCAGCTCACGACGCTGATCTGTGATCCGCTCACAACACTGTGACGAACATTTTGTTCCCGAGGGCTAGGCCTATAGCAATATCAAATCTGATATGTTTTAAATAGTACTTAAGCAGACATTGTATAATATAATAATTAAAAACATGGTAGAGTCTAATATTGGGCAATTGTAAACCATGATGGCTGGCGAGATAAATATCTACGCATTATATTACGCGCATATTACATAGCAACTCTTGTGGTGTCACATTGTGTATTGTAGTTCTCTCGCCCTTGTATACAATGCCATCGCTTATACACATCTCAACAAACATGATGTTTACCCACTGTTGGCCTATTGTTGGACCAGTGTCATAGACTGCAAATCTGCTTAAAAATGGTATAGAATTGTGAGCTGGAAAGACACAGATAGGGGTGGTGAGAATGTTCAACCAACTGGAAAGACTATATTTTATTTATAGCTTACATAAATACCACTGAAAACATTTTTATAGTTATCAATGGATGATATCAAGAAAGGTAAAAGATGAAATAACTAAAACCAATTATTCTGTTTATTTGATTGTTACTAAATAATTAGATAATTAATTCAAATATATAGATTTCTTCTTAGCTACACGGGTACCTATTTCTCTAACTCACTGTACCTCTCTTAATGTTTCATCTATGATTCAAAAGAGGGTATGACGCCACTTATCATGCTGAGCACTCAGTTAGGTGTTTCCAACACCCACCCTCCCCAATTAAGGGTATAAGCAGAATCAGATAAGTTTGTAAGCATCGCCAGTTATTACCACTATGTACACAGGCCATTATCAGGTATCACATCAAGGTGTGAAGGCGTGACATCCGAGACTGGGGTGATTTTCTTGTTTATTTCACAGTCACAATGGCCGGGGTGTGTTGAATATGACATAAAAACACTTAAAAGAGGCACTTCACTGTCTGAATAGTAGAAGGGCAACATGACGCTCATGAAGGGCAATATGGCACTCACAAAAGGAAACATGGCGCCATGTTAGAAAGAGATAGATGAAACACTGCTTTTCGAATATCAGAATGGCACTCTAAATGTGATGTCTTACCCTGAGCTGGTCACCCAGATGATTCACCAGCTCTTCGGAATAAATAGAGTCCTTAACTTCTGGAGAGTCATCCAACTAAACAATGGAAGGTTTTCATGGTTATCACATCAGTAAGTGCAATTAGTTCATGAGCAATTTAGAAAATCTAATATTTTTTAAGATAGGCCAACCATGCAATAATTTTATTGTAGAAGAAAAAAGTTAAATGCCAATTTTTGAGAAGTGTGAATATTGATCTATACCAGTGAAAAAAAATGTAAATAAAAATTAATCTATGTTAAGTCTAAATATTTAAAAAATTAAAATTAACATCATCAAAATAGCATGATAAAATAGCAATACAAAGTATTATTTATTATTTGTTGGCTAATGACATACTTAACCCTTTGAAGCCTTAATTTACCATTGTCATTTTCAACCACTACAAGCCGCGAACTGCTTTCGCAATTCTCGACTTGTCGTGGATGAAAATGACTTGAAGTGGGTACCAAATGAAAAAAATATATTGCTATTATTAAAACAGTACCGTAAAAATGTTTGTTCCAAAACCCAGGTTTAAGGAAATCAAGTCATTCTTCAGAGATATAAAACAATGCTCTGATGCATCGTGAGGGTCTAAAGGGTTAAGGTTTAAATGAACAGGGAAACCTGCAATATGCAACTACTCTTGAAACCATGAAAACATGACTTTCAAGACATGTGGCTGCCTATAACAGTTCCTACTGCATGTACTGTACTGCAGTAGCTCATGTACCTGCAAATCCAGCTCATCAGTCACACCAAACGTAGTACTCTGCTCTGTTGCATTAGTCACAGATTTTTTTTCTTTGCTCTCTTTCAATTGTTTCCTAAGCATCAGTTTCTTCTGTTGTTGGTTTTGTAACTGGTCAAATTGCTCTTTAAGTCTTACATTAGTAGATGCAGACATTATGGTAGGCTTTAAGTCTAGAACTAAAATAAACAGTATTTTAGAAATTTATAAAAAGTCAATTATGAGCCAATAGGGCACAGGGGGACAATGAAGTTAAAAATTATTGTCTGGGCCTTACGCATAGGCACAGGGAGAGCTTTCCATAAGGCTGGGCCAGGTATAGAGAAAACTCTTGACCCGGTCTTGGTTTTTATAACGGGAACAACAAATCTAATTTAAAATTTGTACCTTTTCATACCTCAGAAGCAATCTCAAATGGCATAACTTTTTGTTTCTCGAAATATTAACATTTTGTGGCACCACTATTTTGCTATGCTTTTGGTGATTTGACGATTATTTGGTAATCATGCAGTTGAGTGGTCCCTACTTTTGAGCAGCTCTGTGGACCACATTTTGGTTCCTATAAGCAATAAAATGTGGTCCATTAAATAAAATAATATTTATTTAATTTAGTTTCATAAAATTCAAATGTGATTCACCAATTAAATGTGGTCCATTAATTAAATTAAAATGTGGTCAACTCGACTATGTCTCCATTTCAAATGTGGTCAACTCGACTATGTCTCCATTTCAAACATGGCGGCTAAACTGGGGCCGGCCTGTTTACGGCGTAGTAATACACATGTGACATTCCATTTATTACTTAATTTATGGAATAGATAACAAATGTATATAAATATAATGTAGTCTATGTTGTAATATTAATAAAATGACAAGATTATTGAACAATGACGCTGACTTTTAATTATTTCCGTCATTCAGTAGAGGAACTATTTTGGTTACGCGTAAGGATACCAACTTCGGTGTGCAAGTGATCAAGTCAGAATTTGCTTGTTTTTTTTAAGAAGTGTTGTTGACATTTTATATTTAAATTATTTGTCGAAGAAAATGTGGTCCACTGACTTCGAAAAAACAACTAAATAAAACTTATTGTTTAAATAGTCAGTGGACCACATTTATTTTCCTCTATGCATCGAAAATGTGGTCCACAGGACGTTAAGAATTAGGGACCGCTCAACTGCATGATTACCAATTATTTATATCAGGCCACAAAACATGCAACCTTCAAAAAGTGATTCAAAGTCAATCTACATGTGAGATTCCTTGATTGACGGAAATTAGGCCTATAGTCTGCTTCACCAGATCCTGGGCATAGCCTTTTTCCAATTTGCCGGTCGTTCATTACATTTTTTCAACAAAATTTTTCTGGAATTATTTTTCCATCTTCCCCCAACAGCCCTAAAAATTTTGTGGATTTTTTGTGTTTTAGCGAAGTTAGTCCATTTGGCATGTAATAAATTGTCAAAATTACAGCTCTCTTTAACACTATTGCTGAGAAACAAGAATTCCATTACATGCCAAATGGTCTAACTTCCAAAATACACAACGAAATTGCACCAAATTTTCAGGGATGTTAGTGGAAATTGAAAAATGATCCGAGAATTTTTTTTTTTTGAAGAGTGACCAAGTAAATTGGAAAAAGGCTACTCCCAGGATCTGGTAAAACTGTAGATCTATAGTTGCAGTCAACTTCCACCAGCATTGGGTGTTTTTCGCTGATTTCTCAGTTATTTCTAAATCAATTTCAATGAAATTTTGCAAGCACTGTTTTCAACTATTCCGGCGCCTACCCTGAAAATTTCCTGAAATTTGAGTATTTCAAAAGTAAGACCATTTGACATGTAGTGGAATTTCGTGAGTGAAGCTGATAGCGTGCAATGGGTTTATAGAGGTGCGTCATAATTCGCAAAAACTACATGTCAAATGGTCTAACTTTTAAACTACATAATATTTTTCCCTGAAATTTTCAGGGCAGGTGCTGTAAGACTAGAAACTAGCGCTTGTCAAATTTCATGAAAATTGCTTAAGCAATGAGCGAAAAACATGCAACGCGAAAGTGACAGATTTAAAGTGACTTTTACTTTAGCGGTGTGAGCTACCAGCGATAACATAGCTAAAAAATTGGTTGGACAATTGATTAAAAAATCGACAAAAAACATGCGCTACAACTTACAAGTTAATTTTACTGCGACGTGCGACTATAATCCATAACTCTGTGGCTATGTCAGACCCAGACACTGAGTCTGAGACAGGCATAGGACAGTATGATAGGTTACGATTAAAAAGTGCTAATTAATTTTTTACTGGAGTTAATGATGCCAGTTCTACATTCATTATATTGCAAAAAACAGCTAGTTTACTATAATTTTATTTTTAGCAGGGCCACTATGATTTCAAAGCTAGTGGGTCTGCTGGCCACCAATGATTGAATGAATTTTTACCCCTGCTGACAATGACACTGACAGTGACAATAAATGTCATACACGGTCGTCATTCAAAAATGAAATGGTGAGCGATAATAAGTGAACTCAGCAAAAATGATCTTTATTTCACATTTTGTGAACCTACAGAGTCAAACATCTTATCACATAAAATGCAAGGTACTTTTCGCTAATTAAAAAGGATAATGAAACAAAATATTTTTTAAATTAAAGCAGCAAATAACCTCTAAAAACTGATCAGCAATATTTTCCCTTTTCGTTGTCAACAAACATGTCAGGAACGCAGACATGAATTTTATTTTCCTGATTGGATGATATTGCTGTCTATTAGGTCATGTCATTTCGTCTTCTTGGATTATAGACTCCTCGCTCTCTACTCACTTCTAGTGTTCTACTCGCCTTATTGTTAGAAATACGATATTACCTAAATGGCATAGGCCTATATGTAGTGAATTGCTTTTTTACATAAATTAAGTTGAATATTTATTCCTACACGATCTTAATGTTTTTCGTTACTGGGTACGAGATCATGCTATACATCTCAATAAGATGTTTAGCATAGTGAACAGTTAGGATACATATATTTAATAATATGGAAAGGATGGGACCCAAGATCGAGCGCAGTTTAGACCTAGCTTGTTAAAAATATTCTGTGCCGTTTTTGAATGAATAATTAGCCTACTTGAGTTTTGATTATAATAAGCATTTATATTGTTTCTTGAAAAATCGAATTAATGTTCATGTCGCCACAAAATAACAGAATATTCAGAATACGTCACCCACTGGTAAAGCATAGTGACATAGTAGAGACAATGTCTGGTACCAAAGACACACATTTTATTATTGTTTACCTTTATTTTAAACAAAATTGAATGGTTATTGACATTTGCACACTTCTTTTTAGGAAAATAATCAAATAAAAAACACGAATATTTTGAACGGAGGCAGGACGACCCGTACCCACTAGCAACTCGTACCCGAAATGTTTGGCAACCCGTAGGCCTACCCTATACCAACCCGTACCCTATAAGCTTTCCAGATATCTCGCATCATTGCCACTTCGCCCCCCTTTCACCAGAGGACGCTTCGCCGTCGCATTTGAATGAGATAGATAGATGTCATGGATGTTGACAAAGGACTCTCGTGTGGCAATATAAAGAATGAATTATATAACCAGAAGCACCAGATATAATTATATCGTTAATAGCTATGAGATAAGCCTAAGAAGGCAACTTTAATTAAAAAAAACGTGAGAATGGTATTAATGTCCACATGTATATCTGTGGGCCCCTATGTCTGTCTGTCTGTATGTCTGTCTGCTGGCCTGTGATAATTTGTTATTTACATCTCAGGATAATGCATAGTGACAAAGGCAAATGGTGTTTACATGCACTATAGTAATGTGAATTAAACAGGTAAAAATGTCTATAATGTGTATACATATCAAATCATATCACCCAGTTCATTATTACCTACGTACTCAGCCTACACGTACGAGACGTTTAACCAATGTAGGTTTAATGTTAGTCCACCGTCTGAGACGCTGGCCCAGCATTAAACCAGCATTGGTTAAACGTCTCGTGTCTGCTGTGTATTACCTGGTGAGGCGTGCACAAACACTGAAATAACACCACTGACATCGATCGATTTTAAACCCTATAGTCTGTGCAACAGAATAAAGTAACTGGAATAATAACTACATTAATAAACATATTTTTCCACAGGCTTGCTGGATGAGCATTGTTTGTTTGCAACTATTACCTATATAACTCGCAAAAAATCGTCATTGCTGACTTATTGATCAGTCCTAAGTCATCGCCCCTATAGCCTCTTAACCCGCTAAGCGTTTTTAATCTATTTTATTAGCAGATCATATCGCTGTTATTGAGAATGAAACGAGCGTTTCAACATCAACATTAGCAAATATTAGGTCTCAAATTAAACAAATGTTTGTAATTTTCCCCGACTTGAAGCTATGGGTCGCGGCAGCGAGACACAGCTTCAAGTGGGTGATACATGCCCACACCCGTAACAAAACAACATCTGAGCCGTGGTGGAGTACACTTAAACGATAAGGGACAACAAAAACTGACTGCGGCTATGGCCGAAGTTTTCCACAACCATGCAGTAACCGGTCAGTCTTTTCATATATCAACCATCATAACAAGGACATAGCAAACGTGAACACTGAGGTTATAAATGATCAGGTCGGTGAAATACGCGTTCTGTCATGGAACATAAATGGCTTAGGTAACAAAATGGCAGATCCTGATCTTTCAGCATTTATTCGTGAATACGATATAATATTTTTAACAGAAACAATGAAAAGTAATGATTACACATTGGTATTACCCGGGTATCAGTTCCATCATGTGAGTAGAACATTTAACCATAAAAATGCTTCAAGAGCTTCAGGTGGTATTGGAATACTAGTAGCCAACAAATATGAAAAAAATTCGCGAATAGACTCGACCTATGATCATCTGGTATGGTTAACTATAACTACAGAATACTATCAGAAAAAAACATTAAAATCGGCTGTGCCTATATACCACCAGAAAACTCTACATATGTTGGTCTAAGAAATGATTATTTTACTATGTTAGAGGAGGAAGTGGCTAGATATACAGAAAGTCACCATATAATATTATGTGGTGACTTTAATAGTAGAACTGGCCGCGCTCCAGATTACGATAATAATATCAATGTTTTAAATGAACGCTGTAATGAGGACGGAGTCATTAACAAATATGGACGATCTTTGCTAAATTTTCGTATAAACACAGAGCTTAAAATAGCCAATGGTCGAATGTTTGATGATAAAGGTATCGGCCGCTATACATACTTCTCGCCCATGGGAGCAAGTACTATTGATTATATGCTACTAAGAGAAGATTATATGATCAGTAAATTTAAAGTTCTACCGAAATTAGTAGAATCGGATCATTGTCCTATAAAATTCCATATTCTCAATTCAAAATTGAAAGAGCTAAGCTCTGCAGAAATGAACATACATGTTAAGGACTCATCACCATGTTCCGATGTTTATATATGGCAAGATGATAAAAAGATAGAGTACCAAGCATCTCTTCGAAATGAACAGACATGTATTGCGTTTGAAGAAATGCTGTTTGCCGCAGCTGAAGGTTGGAGTAGCGATAATCTATGTGATATTTTCAATGGTATGCTAGAAAATGCATTATCCCCGTTATTTCTAAAGAAGCAGCATCAATCAAAGTGTAAGAAAAACATAAAAAATAACTTTCCTTCCAACCCTTGGTATGTTAAAGAATGTAAATCTTTAAAACATGTTTTAAATAATATTGCTAAAGATAAGAAGTTTAACACACGTCAAGGTGAATATAATATAATGTTACGCCGATATAAACAATTAATCCAGAAAAAGAAAAGACACTACCAACAAGTCAAACTTAGTCAGCTTGAAAATATGAGAACAGAAGATCCAAATTCCTACTGGAAATTTTGGAAATCTTTAAAACCTAGGAATTCAACCAAAGGTCCTACCCTGTCACAATTTGTGAAATATTTTGAAGAACAAGTCTACCCTCCTCATGTTGACTATTTTGCCTACGATCACATGAATAATATAATGAAGCTAGTTAAATCATCCCCAAATGATATCATTGAGAAGGTAGAAAATGGACAATCCGATTTGTTACAGTTCTTAAACAGCCCCATAGCTATAGACGAAATTCAAAAAGCAATTAGAAAGTTAAAATGCAAAAAAGCGGCAGGCATAGATGGCATTCCTGCGGAATTTTACAAGCATGGTAGTAATGAACTCTTACCAGCACTAGTTTTACTGTTTAATACCATTATTGCCAATGGAGAATATCCATCAAGTTGGGCCACTGGTATAATTCATCTTGTTCACAAAAAAGCTGCCCATAACGTGCCTGATAACTACAGGAAAGTTACAGTAATGCCATGCATTGGGAAATTATTTGAATCTGTACTTAATAACAGACTGTCTTTTAAAAATGATGTATGCTATGATAATGATCCCTTTCAAGCCGGCTTTAGAATTAACTCCCGGACGACTGATAATATATTTATACTATGTGCCATTATAGATAAGCAAAGGTGTCTTTCAAAGCCCCTGTATACATGTTTTGTTGATTTTACAAAAGCATTTGACTATATTGACAGATCAGCAGTGTACTATAAATTACTGAGCAGAGGAATAGACGGCAATTTTTCAAATGTAATAAAGAGTATGTTCTCTAAAGCTGAGTGCCGTGTAAAATGGGATTCATGTATCAGCGAGATATTAAAAAGCGAATTTGGTGTCCTGCAAGGTGGTATGCTCAGCCCCAAATCATTTACAGAATTTTCTGCTGGATATATCCAAATCATTTGATCAAGGTGAGGGTATCCCCGTAGACACTTTATTAATTGTATACTTGTTATTTGCAGACGACCTTGTCCTTTTTTCAGATTCTGCAAATGGATTGCAAAAGCAATTAACTGCCTTGTATAAGTATGCTTCTCTGTGGCATATAATAGTCAGCATTCCTAAAACAAAAGTTCTCATATTTAACAAACGTCATACGTCAGAATGTGACAGCTTCTACTATGGTGATGACATAATAGAAAAAAATGAAAAATATAAATACCTTGGGGTTGTATATAGCACTAAATATCCTAAGAATGTATTGAAAGAAACGTTCCTTCATCTCGCTTCCCAAGCTGGCGAAGCAGTTTTTTTCTCTACACAAGCAATCTCGTCCCGTAGTCGGTAAATTGTCACCTGTTATTGCATTCAAGGTTTGTGATTGTCAAATACTGCCCATATTAGAGTATGCAAGTGATATATGGTATACCGGTGATAGTGTTAATGATTTGGAATAAATACATCTAAAATTTGTTAATTCAACGCTGGGTGTTAGAAAGCAAACACCCACTCCTGCAATTTATGGTGACACAGGACGGTTTCCATTGATTATCAGGCAACATATTAAAGCTGTAAAACATCGGTGTAGAATTCTAGACCTATCTCAGAACCACCCTGTCAGAAATGCCTACAATATGCTACTAGAGCTAGATGGCACTGGATTCACAAACTGGTGCTCGCGTATTCGGTCTGTCCTTGAACTAACCGGGCTAGACCAAGCTTGGGAGACGCAGCACATTGGCAATACAAATAAATTCATGTTTTCCTTTAAAGATTCAATTGTTAGAATATTTACACAGCGGTGGAGACAAGATATCGAGAGTTCAAGTAAGCTGCGCACATATTCATTAGTGAAAAAATCTTTGTGTGTGGAACCATACATCTTAAAAATAAAGGGGAACCACCTCATAACAGCAATGGTGAGATATAGAATGAGCTCACATGATTTAAAAATAGAGAGAGGACGATTGAATAATCCAATAACTCCAATAAACCAACGAATATGCACAAGGTGTGAATCAAACGAAATTGCCACTGTAATGCCATGAACAATGAACGCGAAATCTTGCTTAATTCTATAGCCGGAATTATCAATATGCAATCAGCAAATGATATTTTTCTACGAATTATGACATCTAGAGACATAACAGTGGTGAAGACGCTAGCAAAATTTATCTATGGTTGCTTTAAACAAATTAAGAGTTAAAAATATTGAGTATGATAACTGCATATTCATATTCAAGCTGAAATATTTTGTATGTGTATCGTGCCGTGCGTGACTATCATGATTAATTATTATCGTCATGATCATGATTATGTGTCATTATTATCGTTTTAACGTTACATTTTTATGTAGAACAATCACAAGTCACCTGTCGCTATATTATCCATATCATCATGCCTTCATGATCTGACTTGGGTATTACCACATATCAGGACGGCTGTTGCTCTCGGATCTTATTATTTGGCTTTTTAGGGCCGGTTAGGGACGTTTCCGTCGCCTTTGTTATCAGACGAGGTGGGGCCTTATGGAGGATTTCAGAGTTGCTAAGTCAACTGATTTTCTCTATGAGGTTGGGAATGTTTTTCTTCGATTGTAACTCCAAGTATGTGGTACTAACTAGGTCGTGAGTGAAATGGTATGAACTAAACAATATAGTGAATTAAAATAAGCTGTAATGTTTTTGTGCGAGGGCCATATAGATAATAAATCACTAGTTAATTAAACAAACTTTATTGCTATTGTGTAAGTGCCATGTCCTCCGTGAATGGCACGCATAATTATTATCCGTAATTTTCATTCTTATTACATCACCAAGTCTCCAAAACTCGATAATCTGGATGGTTCTGATGCTATACTTTGTTGGTAGTCGACGAACCACCATGTCCGACTTTTATTAGTATGTATATATTGTGTTTCGGTGGTATTACTGTTATTACGTTGCTAAATTTGCATCACTAGTCTATATCAGGGAATCACCGAGTTCATAGCGACTGTGCTTGCATGGTCACATGGCTCGGAGCTACCTGTGTCGCAGATTGTCGCATTGATTGTACTTGCATGATATAACATTTGATTTTTAAAAATATCGTGTAATTTTTAACATTGTCTTAATACATTCTCAAATTACTGTAGCATAATAATGCACTTGTATATATTCTAGGTTTCTACGCTTTCCAGAGTGTCTTTTTTGCTACTATATATATAATTAGCATGTCATACATAGTAGCTATTTTATCTCTGGTTTTAGTGCGGGAAACAAAATGATAGACCTTATGTTACCCTGGCAATGCCTTTCAATTTTATTTTAAGTTTTATACCCAGTGTTTCTTATGGCAATGCCAGTTAGCATGATTTTAGTTATGTATGTCATACTATGTATATAGTCATATGATTTTAACAAATTAACAATGTTGTATATACATGTACATATCTCTATTTCTATGACAAATAAGTCTGGATTGACTTTCTTTCTGTCAATAAAATATCTGTCTGTCTGTCTGATACTAAATCTTCTAACATAATTATAGAGCTATAATGTGTGAAAATCATCACACGAAATAACATACCTAACAATCAATGGTAATAGCTTCAATACTTATCTTAATATAAATATAAGTTCAAGGACTCACGGCTCCACGATAAAATGCGCATGAGAAATGATTATTGAGTTAGCTGGACTAGGACACGATTCAGGGTTGTTGAGCATCATTTTTCTCACTCGCAATTTCAAGTGGGTATATCTTAGCGCCTTATGAGTTACGATGTAATTAATATAACACCATGTACAACCAGGAATAAAGAAATATGTATTGACAACGGGAATTCTTTGTAGATTTAGGCCTACAATACAATACAATACAATACAATACAATACGATACGATACGATACGATACGATACGATACGATACGATACGATACGATACGATACGATACGATACGATACGATACGATACGATACGATACGATACGATACGATACGATACCATACGATACCATACCATACCATACCATACCATACCATACCATACCATACCATACCATACCATACCATACCATACCATAACATACCATACCATACCATACCATACCATACCATACCATACCATACCATACCATACCATACCATACCATACCATACCATACCATACCATACCATGCCATGCCATGCGATGCGATGCGATGCGATGCGATGCGATGCGATGCGATGCGATGCGATGCGATGCGATGCGATGCGATGCGATGCGATGCGATGCCATACCATACCATACCATACCATACCATACCATACCATACCATACCATACCATACCATACCATACCATACAATACAATACAATACAATACAATACAATACAATACAATACAATACAATACAATACAATACAATACAATACAATACAATACAATACAATACGATACAATACAATACAATACAATACAATACAATACAATACAATACAATACAATACAATATACAATACAATATAATACAATACAATACAATACAATACAATACAATACAATACAATACAATACAATACAATACAATACAATACAATACAATACAATACAATACAATACAATACACCACACCACACCACACCACACCACACCACACCACACCACACCACACCACACCACACCACACCACACCACACCACACTACAATACAATACAATACAATACAATACAATACCTTGTAGCGCCAGACAGGCATCCTGTCCCCATAAAACACGAGACAATAACACAACGTTGTTTTATTGATGGCTTTAAACATCGGGTCAATTTCCTGTGTTTTCTCCCATTTACTGCCATCCCTGCAGACACCGAGTATTTACTCAATATTGTTTCAATGTCGGCCCACCATATTGGACGCTGGCCCAGCATTGAAGCAGCATTGAGTGAATGCCTGTATTTGCTGGTATTACGACCTTGTGGTACGAGTAGCCACCGGGAATATAAAAAGGCCATGTTTTTACTAAGAGAGGGGAACTTAACACCCAACTACAACATCTCTAATTGATGTATTTATTAAATGAATCAAAGTAGCCACACTCTATTAAATGTGACCAGGGATTTTAATGATTTAGTTGAGGCTTTCAATAAAACTTTCTTGTTGTTTCAAGTCAAATATTGCTATGAACCAAAGTGATAATTTGGTGTAGCAGTTTTTTTATACTTGAATATTACATATATTTATACAATGACTTTTTACTTCAAATATTTTAGTAGCCTATATTCTATTTCTAAATCTGACTGTTTTTTGCAGATTAAGGAAAATAATACAAAAAAGGAAAACTATACAAATTTAGTGTTCAGCTGATATAAATGACAATATGTCATTACTCAGACCTTTGTGGGGCATTGAGTTGGCCTACAACACAAATACATCCAATTGTTACTGATAATAATTGTTTTGCTGCTGCTACTGTTGCTGCTTTTGCTGCTGCTGCTACCACTACTGCCCATCAGGCTGTATGAGGGGATCATTCTGTACGTGAGGCCTGCGGCAAGTACAACTCCACTTTGACATCGATAATTCAATTGGTAAGTGATGACTAACTTCGTGCGGGATATCTGGGGAGGTGAGGTCGACAAACCTTAACATAAGACTTCAGACCTGCCAACTTCTGATGATAAAAATGAGAGACAGACGACGTTTTAAGGACTCAAAACGTGCATTCTGGCACAATATAAGCATAAATTTGGACATATAAACGAAGGTTTGAGCATGATAATGGAGATTGTTATGGAACCGTGAAAAATGCGTGACATTTATCATGTTTTGCGTCACGGCGGAACATGGCTATGAAATGCGTGACTGTCCCGCGAGAAGTGGGACGTTTGGCAGGTCTGAGACTTTGTCTCGACGTCGAGCTCGAGCCTTTAGGCGAGGCATGACGTGGGGATGAGTGCTGAGATCAGCAACAATCACCTTACCAACGACCATTTTCTCGCGCCAGTGTTGAAATCTAGTTTCTAAATGATTTCCTCCTGGACATGAGAGGAGTCCTCGCCTGTCATGTTTGGACGAAAAAAAGCCATCATGTTTATTAGTTGATGATAAAACTGATCAGCTCAATGTCGACGTGGTGTTGAAATGGGTTTGTCTCGCCATACGTATTCTATAAATAACAATTGTGTCTTCCAAAAAGGATGTAATCTTGACGCTGAAAATTAAAAATTCTAATACATATCTATTTTATGTTCAAGCATCCGTATCTGTAAACACAACAATAATCATTATGGATGTCGATGCAATTATGCATCATACCAACTAGTCTTGATGATCCCACAAATACCATAGTGTATCATCCCAGCATGAACCTCATACGAGTTTGTAGCGTACACATAGCATAGATTAATTGGATCCGGTTTAACCCTTCAACCGTGAATTTTTACCCACTTGAAGTTGTGTCTCGCTGACGCGATCCACAACTTCAAGTGAGTGAAAATTATTCAGATTTGACAAAATGGAGGTAAACTCTTTTCAAATCTTGCTGGTTGATGTCACATTTTATCTTCAACATATTTAAAATGTGGTACTTAATGTGCGAATATAAAAATGAAAACCCGAATATATGCGGCACCGGCGGTTGAAGGGTTAACATCAGTTATCTGCACTTTGACCCCGGTACCAGTATCTGGACCGAATGAGCCACTGTGGTAACTTTGTGCCTTGTGCGTTATTAGAAACCTAATTACCAGGATACAATATTTATATTGATAATAGACCTACTTGGATGGAGGCCGACATGTCTGGGTCCTCAGTATGCAGTAACTAGTAGGGATGGGGTCAAATACACTTGATCAAATACAAATACGTTGTCGTATAATTTTTTCATATACAAATACGAAGCCTTCAAAATATCTGTCAAATCCAAGTACAGTCTTTCAAATACAAATACAATCTGTTTGAAAAATTTCAGCTCTGATTTTTTTAAAAAGTGTAGAGAAATGCCTTATCAAAAACAATGCAGGGTTCGTGGAAAATCATGTTCTGTGCTACCGGGCTGTATCAATATATCGCATGGATATTGGTGGCCACAAAAGTTAATTACACTTTTAATGACAAGGAAATCCACGGAGCTCCAGTCATTAAATTTACAATGACAAGACAATTCACGATGACCCTCAAAAACAATAACTTACAATGAAAATATAATGCATGGAGCAGATAGATGCATGTTCCTTTTGCAATCAAAAGACAATGTATATCACCACAACAAGTAAGAATGTCAATGTGAGAGAGTGACACTTCAGATTTTGGGTGACCTAATCCCGTCAAAACACCCTTTTGGTGTGACAAAAGTTCGGCAGCTAAATGAAAGGTCCACCACGTCTTCACATGAGTGGCGTTATCTAGACCTAATTTTTAACACGTGGCTACAGATTTTTGTAGTGACAGTCATGATCAAAGTGACCTCTGACATGTACCTCCACCCTAGGAACAATACTCTGTTGGCACGATTTTGCGCATAATTCCTGATTTCTAATTATTGACAACCATGTCAAAAATTAGAAATACGGGAATTCCCTCTCTATATCTAGTCTAACTGGTGAATGCGCAGAATAAAAAATAGTCTGTTTACATCATATGGTCATATTAAGAGGCCAAAATAAAATCACCGACTTTTTGATGATTTTAGCCTGGGCCAGTCCCTTTAAATCTGTGTGCTGGCAATGCGGGCTGAGTCGTGATGTTGGAGTTTTCTTATCTGCAGTGTTGCAGTTTGTCGCAGATTTGTTTGCCAGCGAGAGTCTAGCGCAAAGAGCCAGTCACTGGTAGTCATTATTTAAACACACATTGAAAGGAGTTGAGTCGTCGCGTCATTAGGAAAAAAAACATGCACTCCTCGTGATATTAGTCCAGTAAGCAAAAGAGTCATTGTGCAGTAAGGTTCAACAAAATTGTCGGAGAAGGTTTTTCAGCACATTTCTCTTCATTGGCATGTCTACGATGCGTAAAAGAGTCCCACGAAAAACATGCAAAGGAAATGTCAGAAAATGAGCATATCCAAGATGGCCGGCATCACAATTAGGACAATTTAAAAACTGTGATATTTATAGAAATAATTCAAATAAACGCATGTGTGATACATGTACATTTATTTATACTAGCTTCACACGATACAGCCAATGAACGTATTACTGGTGCTGTGTCATTAAAATTAAAAAAATAGAAAATGGTTAAATCATATTCTTTATATTGCAAGTGTTTTTTTTTCTTTACATGTGACAAATTATTATTAATAGACCATGGTTGAAGTATCTCATGACTAACAGAAAGGGGATGTGCCGGCATTAACAGAGCTAGTATAGCTCGAAATCTTCCCGAAAAAAAACAGCTAGAGGCATAGCACAGTTTCGTCTTGTAATAGAAATATAATTTGAGGAGACTATGAAAGAGTATTGTGATCAAAAGCAGGATGAGTGGGCTGCTTTGATTGAGTCACGTATACTGTCTGTGTTTGACTTACCACCAGCAGATGCCATATATCACCCCGACTTCTGGGAGGGGAACAAATTCCTTCCCGCTTCATAAATGAAGAAGTTCCGATGAAAAAATCAAAGCTTGGTCGTCCGACAAATGTAAAAAAACACAACGCATTTCTTGATGTAGTTGGATACTTGGCAAAATAATTATGATGATCGTACCGAGATAAAAAAAATAGACAAACATTACGATATATATCCAAATACAGAACAGATGAAGTGTTTAGATGCTAATATCGATTATGACCCACATGGATTGTGCACACTTCTGCAGTCAATAATACAAAGTTAGAACTCCATCCTTTCATACAACAATAAGGTGCTCAAAAGTATCTCATCGGGTATTATAGGAGAAGGATCTGTCAATGTCGACAGTGCAAAGACCATTGGAGAAGATTGTAGCCTCCATGGTATGAAAGTATGTATCACAGCATACATTTTCTAAGAAGGAACAGGTCAGAATCTTGGCATCTTCAGTGTATGTGGCTGTAGATGACAAAAATTGAGATTGAACCTCAGCACCTTTACTAATGCCTTCTTGTCGCTGAGATTAGTAGTATTGAGGTTTCGACTTTGTTTTAGTATGTACCCTTCATCACTATTCGACTCTAAACTGTTAAAGCGGCTTGCAAATAAGGCGGATCTTCAAAACGGACTAATAAATAAAGATGACAGAATGTGTTATTAGTGATCCTCTACTTGGGGTGGTTAATGTCTTGGATGGAGGGTATATGCTACAGCGCCTACCCGGGCCCAGATTAAGTCCATCTCATTTATCAATCTCTGTCACCGTTATATCCAGGTCATTCATAGACACTTTCCAAACGTGCTCGTGGTATTTGATGGCTACAGCAGCCACCCTTCTATCAAGTATAAGACTCACTAGCGGAGGATAGGCACATAAGTGGGCACAGACCTAGACTTTATGATTATGACATTGTCATTAAAATCTCCCAATGCTCAATAAATCCAGTCCCGAGTAAATCCCTGCTGTTCATACATGCGCTGTCCGGTTCTGATATTAGGACCTTATGGCATTAGGAAGATCTCAGCAAAGGGGAAATATGTGATCTTAAAAGGCGCTTTGCAGATCTTCCTGTTGCCAAATAAAGATCACAACGAAGTTGAGTAAGCAAGAAATGAAACACTTGCAATCATATATGCCTGCAAACAGGGTACTGATTTGAATTTAGAGAGGGCCTCTCAATTATGTGAGAAAATGGCATCCAGTTCGAAATAATTTCCTCCTGAACGTAATTTGAAAGTAATTTGTTGTAATCGTACAAGAAATTGTGGAAAAAAACGTATGCTCTTGCAAAAAACATGGAGTTATGTACTACATTGTACACTGGCTTGTGGGCAGTGCACAGGAACAACTTGTGTAAATAGCCAAAGAGTGGATGAGGTGTCTGGTAGGGATGATTAGTAAATTATCTTGTTCAACAATTGTATTATTGTTAAAGCAGAAGAGGGCGGATAACACATGCCAGCTGGACACAATGTTCAATAATATAAGAAAATATTTTTTTTCAATTTGCTAAATTGCGATAGCAGCCATCTTTGATTTTTCCATTTTAAGACATTTCCTTTGCACAGATTGCGTGGGATTTTTTCTATGTATTTTAGGCATACCAATGAACATAAATCCATTGAAAAACATTATCCGACAATTTTGTTCAAGCTTAACACTTTGCTTACCTGACTATATGGAGCCATATCGTGTTATGGAGACTGTATTCGTTTTGTTATAACTGTATGTGCATGGGCATACACGTCAACTCCGGCAAACTTCTAATAAGCTATATATATTTCTTTTCAGCTGTAGATCTACACATGACGATGGCGATTTTTAGCTCTGTCATTTTCTTAATATCTACGTTTGCATTGAGCTGTTTTTGTGACGTTGGCGACCAACCATCGTGTAAGAATTTTTTATCATGGGATTATATATATTATAAACATGATAGCATTTTCGAAGTACTTTTGTATTTTACGTTCGTTATATTTTTGAGTTGAGTAATATGAGTTTTGAGTAATATAACTATATATGTAACTATTTTTATCTGTTAGGTAATAGACCTAGGAGACCGAAGGATTGTCAACAAATATACGACACGGTCAGCAAGTGTTCCGGTGATTATACCATTTTTTTGGGACCTTACCTGAAACCTGTTAAGGTGTTTTGTCAAATGGATGATGTTTCAAGACGGGGGTGCATAGTAAGCTATATATATATATAAGCTATACATATCTAAAGTGATATTATTGGTACTTTGGTCCTGCCTGCATATTAGAAATGAAAACATGCCGGCCTGAATCAGTCATTGCTGAATTAAATTATTGAGATTTGATTGTGTGAATCTAATGTGATATACATATATAATTTTCTGATAAACATTGATATATTTAACCCTTACAGCGCGGGGATCGACTTCAGTCGTCAGAATCTGACGTCTGTAGACGTCAGATTCTGACGTCTAATGTCAATCCGCGCACTGTAAGAGTAAAAATATTTCTAATGGCCATAGACCCATAACATAGGTATTCAAATGAAGCGGAAAGAGCTAACTAAGACAGTAATGATGATTTCGAATGAAATAAAACACTTTTTTTGCGATGTTTTTTTACAAGAGAATAAAGCGCTTTAAGGGTTAAACTTTATTCGAATTTTAGCCTATTTTATTCCAGGTGTTTCAGAGACGGATGTATGGCTCTGAGGACTTTCATCGGGGATGGGCAGTTTACGCCAGAGGCTTTGGAGACATTCATGCAGAGCATTGGCTTGGTAAGAAAGTTTTCTCAATGACGTGAACAATCACAGTTTCACAAATATTATATGATCCATTGTGGTTTACAATAAATTCGAATCCGGCGCTACCAAACTCGTGCACAGCACTTGTATCGAGGAGATTAACAAAATTTGCTTCCAACTCTTTTTTGAAAACATATTCAGGATTTGTGACCAGACTATAAACATGATTTATAAACAGTTGTGTTAAATTTTATTTGATGATATGGATGTTGTGAATGCAGCATAGCGATAACGCTACGTACCGGTAGATTGTTTGAGAAATAGTGTTGAGAAAAACTGCTACCCTGTTGCCGTATAGCAAATGATATAAAAGACATTTTGTAAGATGAGATTAAAGAGTTAATAAACGAATCAGATGTGAAATATATTGAAACGTTACATGGGTTTTAATTACGAAGTAATTTAGCCCTTACAACGCGGGGATCGACTTTAGATGTCAGAAGCTGGGAATAGAACAGCAAGATAGTCTACAGCCCGCGTGCGCAGTACTGAGGTGAAGCGACACAATGCTGTCACAGGCATTTAACAGATGCAATGTGTTATTTAAATATGGATATATAATTTTCATGTATATTTAAATACCATACATATCGATGATTATTCTGTTTGACTTGTATTCATTATTTTATGATTATTTATGAACTTGTTCCAATGCTGTCACATTCGTTTAGCATTTACATGATTTAATATGTATATTTTATTTATTTTATTTGTATAGTTATTATGTATATTCAAATACTTCACCTATTGATGATTAATGTGTTTGACTTGTATTTATCAATTTAATTTGATGTTGTTACAATGTAATTTCGTGTGTGCCCCATGCCTTTATGTTTGTATCTTTTTTATCATTTGAATCTATTTTGCATATTATTTTGTATCATTTGAAGATATGCATCTAGGAAAACATCAATCAGATGGAGCCTACACATAGCATCATGACCAGCATAATCAAATGCTTAGAAGTCTTATGTTCCTTATTTAAATCAGGCCTATTCAGAAATAAAGAACACTAAAATTCGGAATATCCTAATTCTATAGAATAAACACTGGCGATCATCATAATGTGTTGACTCTCATCCCGCTAATTTAATTGATTTGAATTTTCTCCAACTTGAAGCTGCGTCTCGCTACTGCGACCTATAACTTCGAGGTGGCGAAAAATACTCATATGTGTTCATTTTAGAACCAAACATTTTGAACTTGTAATGTTTAAAAACTCATTGCATTCCCAATATCAGTGATTTTATCGGCAAATGAAATGAAATGAATCGGGCTTTAGGCCACCTTTGTGCACATATAGGCTGAACTGGGCCAGGATAACCTCCTGAGGATGGTGAGATGATTGAGATGACACTGTCCTCCAGACACAGGATTCGAAATTCGATCCCTGGCGGTCTGAGGCCGAGCACGCTAACTCTCGGTCACGGAGGCTCCCCACAATACTGACTTTCACACGTGGATGGGGAAGAAACATTTTTTGTTTCTTTTAAACCGCCAAGACCGGGAACCGAACTCTGGCGTGAAAGGCAGCGGTGCTAACCACTACCCTAGGGCCCCCGCCCTATCGGCTAATGAAACGGATTAAAAGTGCCTATAGACACGCTTTGCCGTGTGAGGGTTAACATTATAGACAGATTATACCTATATTGACATCACCAGATCTAACTGCAGTATACATTTATTCATTTTTATTTTTAAATTAGCCTACTCGCACATTAGTTATCTTTGGCAAATTGTACTTTTGATTGTATATGAATTTGAAAAGCAATTTAAAGTAATTAGACTTACTTTACATATGTTATTTCACAGGGAATGACAATCTTTACATGATCACAAACCAAGACAACTACACCCTACGGATCAACATGAGGAGATTTAATGGTGAATCTGGTGAAGTCAGGTACAGTACATTTAAGTTGGATGCTGCTGATAAGAAGTATACACTTCACGTGGGAGGATTTAGTACATCTGGTGATCCGTGGCGTGAGTTTATTTACTGAATGCGATTTAACTGTAGTGGATAGTAAATCTGAGTCCAGTTTCACAACTGCCTCAGCTAAGTTGCCGAGCTAGTTTCTGCAATATGTCGACAAAATGTTATGTTTTAACTAAAACAGCCCGATATAAAATATATTGTTTTAGACAGCGCCCTTTTCTACGATTGTTAAAACGTGTCACAAATATAATATAAAGGACAAAGTTCTAAGTTTGTTACTTTTAAACCCAAACCATATTAGTCGTGAGGAATGGAAAAAAATAGTAAAGAATGTAATATGGTCACAATAAGGGGAAAACTGGTATATGCAGTGTATACTATTTAAAAGTTTGTCAATGTTTGTAAAAAGTGTAAATAATGTTGCAATGAGCTGGATGTGGCGTTTGTGTAGAGACCGACCTCAGTCAATTAGAAAGCGTAAATGTACTGCTAGATTTGTTGTTAGCTCCGTGAACTATTATACTATGTATACTAAATCCAGTAGTAAGTTATATCAGGTCTGTTCAATGTACAGTCGACTATGTCATGAGCACGTATTGTTTGAATGTCCAGCACAATGAGCGCGTCAAGCGCTGGACACGTGTCATCGAATCTATGCCTGCAGCTATGATATCGGTAATCGAATGTATGAATACAAGTGAAAATTTTCTATTCTGAGTGGATTGAACTGTGAATATGTGAGTGAACGAAGAGATTTATATGAGGAGATTGTAAATTTTATTTTTATATGAACCATGAATTCAGGCAATTAGCAGTGACTATATATAATAATATGTAAACGTTTGTTTCTCTCATCATATCAAAATAATTATTCAATATTAAACATGACTTGTATTGTATAATACCTGATGTTAATTTTTTAATTTCTCATTCTGAGTGTGTTGAGTATTAAACTTTAAACCTTATTTTGTCTCTTGGTATGCATGCTCTCCAAAGTAGAGGGTAATAAATACATACATACATACATTACATACAGAAATGATCTGGGGATCCTACAGAAATGAATTGTAGCAAAAAAATATGTTGTTATGTTTGATCAAATGCCCCTCCAATTATTGGCTATAGACAGCAATAAGCATTTAAAAAATAGTTTGTAATTTCATTCAGATATTATCATTACTTTAAATATCATTGTTATTCGATACCAACTTTTATTTTTTTACAGATGATTCCTTAGCCGACAGTAACGGAATGAAATTTTCGACATATGATCAGGACAATGATGACAGCTATTCTACACACTGTGCGTCTCTCTATGAACAAGCCTGGTGGATGAATTCATGTTTTTTGTCCGCTTTAAATGGAGCTTACATTCCTGCTGATCAGCTACCAGCGATGGGTATGGGCATTCTGTGGGAGCTTGATCTTGGCAACAGAGAGTCCCTGCAGTTTACAGAGATGGCAATTTGCCCCCAATGACTCAAATAGATATAGGTCTATCATTTATGTCAGGTGGACAAATAGTATAATCTCAACAAGCAAGATGATTCTGATTTTTCTTTGACTATAAACATGATAAGCATAGTAGAACGTGTGACAGATCTATTATAATCGAATATAATCAGCCTAAAATTAGTACACAAGGAATAGAGTGAAAGAACAGATGGAGCATGACAATACGAAATTGCCAAGTGCAAAAATTAAGACGGCCCTGGCTTTATTTGCACAAATTGGGGTAGAAGTTGAACAGATAGGCTACCTCCTGATTTGCAAACACTATCACCCATGGGGCCTATGCATAAATGTCTATATGGCTCGTGTGTGGGAACTATACTCCTATCACAAAATTACATCGTCAGCAGAAACTATTCAGGAGTTATTAGATTTAGAAACACAAACATTTATTTTGAATACGTTAACATTGTTTCAATGATCTTCTATATAAGTTCTATATGTGAGATAAAATAGTGCAGTAAATTCATATTTCCAGTATATCTGTTTTGTTTTTGCTTAAAATAGGTGTCAGTCTTAAATTGTATACAGTTTAAGGCTTAATTGTTTTCAAATTGTAAAACAAAATATGCATTTCTTTCTCTTAAATCAGCGATATATAGCCTACCTAACATTAAAGCGGCTTCAGGGTAACGTCTCGTGTTTGCCTATACATCTCAAATTTTTTCTCAAACCGCTAAGCAAATAAGTCGATTAAATCAAGTGCTGTTATTGAGAAAGTAGCCAGTGTTTATAATATGTCAATATTTGCAAATATTTGTTTTTAAGTTAACCATTTTTGGTAAATATTTAATAGCGTTAGGAAAATCTGTACAATTACGCCAGTATATCACCAGAGCTGTTTCATCAACAGTGGTTCTTATGCCCATGGTGTCTCACTTGGTTCTATGCTATCAGCATGACCCAATTTGTGAAAATGAACTAGTATTATTTGTGAATATGAAGTTGTCTTAATAATTTTGCAATAATGAGCATTCACGAACACAGTTAGGCTTACCTCCCGGTCAAAAAAGTAATGTGTTTGCATGAAAATAGCCTTAGGCTACATTTTCCACAACAAATATGCTTGTATACCTGAGCCTTTTCCTGTAATCACTAGGGATTAAACTAATCTAAACTACAAATTCGTTTTGACGACACAAGTTCATATCTTCGACTGATCTAGGCACTACCATTGACATAATTGTGTAAGTATAAATTAAACGCCTACCTTGATGACTTCATGAAGCATATAGGTTCCTTTAGGAAACCTACAAATATTGTTTTGGTGTTTATTAATGGCCAAACATTATTGTTGAATATAGGTTTCATAATAAAGGCTATTTCAAGGAACCTTACATAATTTGGTGTATATTCATGGCCATATATCAATAAAGCATATAGGTTCCTTTAGGTAACCGGGTTATTGTAGCAAAATTTCCCTTCAAGGAACCTAATATAATTTGGTGCCTATTCATAGTGGTTATACATTATTGTATTCTCTAATATAGGCCTACTTTGGTACTTTGACAATACCCACAAGCCTATTTTCTTGGCCATACATTAATCATGTTTATGTTGGTCTACCGTAGCAAAGCGAGACACAACTTCAAGTGGGTGAAAATTCAGATTGAATAATTTGGCGGGTAAAGGGTTAAAGCTACGACCCTTGAATGCTGAGGTGGTGAGACGTTTTTCTTAAAGACACATTAACAAAATAATTTAAAGAGGCATGCAAACGCTAAAATCATCATCATTTTGGCTTCTTAATATGACCATATGATGTAAACATGTCCATAGACTAGAACTGCAATTTTTTTTTATTTTTGTGCTGCGCATTTATCAATTAGGTAACATATACAGACGAAATTCCTGATTTCTAATTATTGACAGCCATGTCAAAAATAGGAAATAGTGAATTTCGTCTCTATATCTAGCCTAACTGGTGAATGCGCAGCAGAAAAATTAAAAAAAATTTGCAGTTCTAGTCTATGGACATGTTTACATGGTCATATTAAGAAGCCAAAATAAAATCACCGATTTGTTGATGATTTTAGCGTGGGCATGTTCCTTTAAAGAGATAATTTTTCATGTGATCCCTTACATTAAATAGTTTGTGTTCTCGAACAACTACACATTTTTGTTGAGAAGCTATGCATTGATAATTTTAATGGCAATATGTATATAATAGTTATGATGCTGTGTTTTGGTCAGTTCTGTTGCCCAAATATTTATTTTGTGTATTTTATGTGCCCAAATATATATTTTATGGATTGCTCAGGGATCAAATAACTCAGACATATTTGGGTTAAATTTTTCCCGTCTATCCCCATGTTTTATTGGTCATACGGAATCCAACGGTACTATCAATAATTTGAAATCTAGAACGATAAAACGCATTTTTTATGCGTGCTCAGTCAAATACGAAAATTCAAACATTTTTTTGTTGTAGCTTTATTTAGTATGTATTATGATAAACAATATGCCGTTAATGACGTTTGATACATTCCCTTATTTGTAAAATAAATGACACAGAGGTAAATTATTGAGGGTATTGTGCCTTCCACAAAATAAATTTCGAGAAGTGGGCACTATCATTCATGATAAAATAAACGTAAGTAAAAATATTACACAACTGTGCTGCCAAACATATGATCAGAATCAATCATGGTGGGTGATTTTGTCCCATCCCATCCACTAAATTATTGAATTTTCAGAGTTTGTTCTTTCAAAATGCCAACAAAAAATATAAGAGGGGGGATTTAGCTCAGCACAACCCGTGATAGACATGTATGGAGCTTTCAAAGCCATTCTATAGCCTCAGCCCTCATTGGGTTAATACCAAGAAGTGCATTGTACATATAAAACATTTATAAGCCTAAAATACAGCTGTGGTGACTCTCAATTTGCTTGACCCTTTAACCGCCAGTGCCGCATATATTCGGGTTTTCATTTTTTTATTAGCACATTATTACCACTGCCACTGGCAACTTTGATTTATTTGTCACAAATTTATTCTTATTATATAGGGCGTGATAGATCACCTTTAATGTGCTAATAAAAAATGAAAACCCGAATATATGCGGCACCGGCGGTTAAAGGGTTAACTTGACAAAGTGGCAGGTATGACCCTTTAATGCCCAGAGCACGATATACACTCACCCCGAGGTTCCCCAGATGTACTAAATCCGTCCCCTGTCAGATTATATTTCTCATCTCCAGAACCCACCCTAAACGTACTGTACGTCACTTCCCCTTCATCACCATTAAATCTCTTCATCTTGATCTTCAGCTGATAATCATCTTGATGAGTCAGGAAGTGGATGTTGTCATTTCCTGTGAATAAAAAGAACACAATATGTTCTTTTGAGAAAATTTTCGCAAATATATATCAATATACTTTATAATTGCATATATTTGCCAGGTTGGTACAAACTTACAAGTGCTTGTGAACTAGTACTTCCTAGGTGACAAAATGGTGATCGATGGATTCATAGCAGTATGTTTTCAAATGTGTATTGTATATATATATATACATTTCTAAATGTTGTAAATGCATTTTAATTAAGTAGGCATAAAACTATTCATAAACATCATGATTGATATAATCATTATAATCGTGACCGGTCATTAAAGGGTTCTAGACGTTATTTGGCATTGATTTGCCGCCTCTGTACTGTCGCATCTAGATTCGGGGGGAAACCCCCCTACTTTCAGAACGATGGCCTTCTATCAAGAACTTCGATAGCTTCGTGGATACGAATGTACGAGGCGCTAAGCGCCGAGTATATTCGGATCTACGAATCTATTGTAATTGAGCTCTTTCTTAGACTTAAAGAAAACATTTATTGTGCCTGACCAGTAGACTCGGATCTCCGAATCTACTGTTTTAACAATAGACTGATGTTACGGGTGCATTTTAAATGGTATAAATGTTTGTTATTACGTTTACATTTTCTGGAGCCATTTTTCAAAACTGATCTTGACCACTGAAGAGGTGATCACAGCCACTTAAAAAAATATCTAAACGACTATAAAAGTGATCTTACCACCAAAGAAGTGATCACAGCCAAGTTATCTCAGCCACTACAAAGGTGATCTTGGCCACCAACAAGCTGATGTCAGCAACTGAAAACGTTATCTAAGCGAACACAAAGTGATCTTGGCCACTGAAGAAGTGATCACAGCCATCTTAAAATGATCTAAGCCACTACAAAAGTGATCTTACCACTAAAGAAATATTCACAGCCACTTTAAAAATTATATCAGCCACTGCAAAGTTGATCGTAGGCTACGATCCACTTTGCAGTGATCCCTATCACTACAATAAAGACCACTAAAGACACCATCACAACCACTTTAAAAGTCATCGTGGCCACAAACTTGGCCAGAAACAAAATGATCTTGTCCACTGAAGAAGTTATCACAGCAACTTTGTAGTGGCTGAGATAACTTTTAAAGTATAAGCGCTTATTCAGTGGTCAAGATCATTTTTGAAATACTCAACAACATTTCCCGATTTTCCAGTGAGTATTTCAAAAGTGAGACCATTTGACATGCAACACAATTCTGAGAATACATCGGAAGCTAATGGGTTTATAGGAGGGTGTCATAATTTAGAAATGTGCTGCACGTCAAATGGCCTAACTTTTAAACTATACAATATTTTTACGATATATGGTAAATGACTAGAAAATAGTGTTGACAAAATTTCATGAAAATAGCGTTGGAATTGACAGAGTAATCAACGAAAAGCTAACTTTCATTTTAGACCATCCTCCACGTCGCAGCAACATCTAGTCTAGTGTGAGGTGCAACTGCTGGAATGATTGAATAAAACGTCGCTGTGCCTGAGAGAGTTGTGCAACTCATGATTTGAAATTCGCGCCCTGACAGTCTGAGGCCGAGCACGCTGCACAAATCAACATCCCCCCACCCCCGCATGTATGGAGAAACGATTGCTGGTGTTAAGCATCAGGGTATATTAAGGGGCGAACGTAATGGTTTTCGCTCGTTCAAATTTAATATAATTCTGAATATTATGAAAATATCCATTGGAATGGTCCTTTCAATGTTTTTTTTAAATGTTATGATTTAGGGTAAAACGAAAAATTTTGTCGACTGTTGCACGAAGGTGGCATCATCGGCTGTTTCAGTCAATGTATATGTCTCATCAGAACCAGTGATATGATATTCAAACCAGTCAGCTGCTCTCTGTTCAAAATCATGTGAATAAAGCAACACTGGGCCTGAGTATTCACTTTTTCAACAAATTAGAAATACCTTTTATGAGTATTATGTCAAACTGCTAATTGAATATTGCAGCTCAGTTTGAGGCGTTTGTTCAAAGGAAAATAAGATCAATATAACTACAATTCAAAAGCAAGTAGAAAAATTAACATTAGGAGCACCTCTTCTATCGCCAAGCAAACAAATGTTTTAGGAGCTAAAATGGTTACCCTTTCATAAAATTGTAAAATTTAAACAGGTCAGTGTAGTCTATAAAGTTGTAACTGGTAATGCATCCCAATACATAAAGACTGTGTTTACTAATATTAAAGACCACTCAAATTATTCATTCAGATCTTCAAAAACATATACCAAGTACTAACAATTGTATATTAAAAAAAACATCAGAAGAGAAAAACACAGATAATTTTAATAATTTGATAATATCTTTATATATTTAACCATGAAAATATAACGTAGCTAAATACAGATAATAATAAAAAAAAATATTTACTTGTATTTTGTTTATCATATTTTCTTGTACATATTATGAATGTTGTAAATATTATATTTTTCTGTTTGTATTCATGTTATATATTTTGTATATTGAATGTTTTATTGACTGTCAAGGAAGATGAGTTGAAGATGAGTGAGTGCTCATTGAGTTCGTGAAATTATTGGATAAAGCTTTTTCAGCATGACGATGTCAAGGAATTAATATTAGCGATAATAATATAAAAACACTAACTGTTATTATATATGCTGATAATTTGGCACTTTTATTAGAAAATAAAACATAATCTTCTGTCGAACACGTGAGTCACCAGCAGGCAGCAGGGTGTTCATGCGAAAGTTCCACGTGGTTTTGTTACTGTTTATTCGCCAGGTGACGCTTCAGATGTTTACCAGCCTAAATACTCCCGATAGGTATATGCTGTCAGCTGGTCAGTGGGGGATGCCACTTTGCGAATTACATTAACCTTATCACGACTGCTGATCATGACTATTGTCGTTTTTAATCTGTTTTATTAGTCGATCAAATTACAGTTATTGGGAATGAAATATGTGTCTAAACATCAAGATTTGCAAATATTTGTGCCCAAATTAAACAAATAAGACAAATTTGCAACCACTTGAGGTTGTGGATCGCGGTAGCGAGACACAACCTCGAGTGATTGAAAATTTAAATAAATTAACTTGGCGGGATAAGGGTTATTTTACTACAATGTCAATGAAAGGCGTCGTTTGCGAAGAAGCAGCTAATGAACGTTAGGGCAAGAAATCGACTTTATTCCGTGGGATCAAACCTATGCAGGGCGATATATTTTGCCCGTGTGTCATCCAGATACATTTCCATGGCAATCCAATTATTTCCTTTGGTGAAAGAATGTTAACCCTTACAGCGCCGGGATCGACTTCAGATTCTGACGTCTGTAGACGTCACATTATGACGTCTACAGTCGATCCCCGCACCGTAAGAGTAAACATATTTGTAGTAGTCGTAGACGCATTATATAGGTATTCAAATAAAGCGGAAAGACCTAACTAAGACATTTATGATGATTTTCAATTGAAAAAACACCCTTTGGCCTCCATGATTTATACAAAAATACTTCAGCGATGTAAGGGTTAAAACTTTTAACCCTTACATCGCTGAAGTATTTTTGTATAAATCATGGAGGCCAAAGGGTGTTTTCAATTGAAAATCATCAAAAATGTCTTAGTTACGTCTTTCCGCTTCGTTTGAATATTATATAAATCTATCTAAGTCTATGTAATTCTTTCAGTGCGTGAACCGTCTTTATACGTCAGAATATGACGGCTACAGACGTCAGATTCTGAAGTCGATCCCCCGCGTCGTAAGGGTTAACATTTAGGCTTACTATACCCACATTCACTTTCAGCTTTATAAATATAATAAAAGCGGCAGTTCCATAATAAACTTAATGTTGAAGTTACAATAATATTTGGTACTGTAATTATATAGGCAGCCAGCCCAGGTATCGTGTTCAAATTACCATATTACATAAAAACAATTCCTCTATTATCATATGTGTGGCAAATATTATGGTTTAAAACAACTACGTTACTATGGTCACAATATTATTTCGTATCTTATCTATGCGGCAAATACATGTTTGAAACAGTATGTTATATACTTTTTATTAACCCATGGGGTAAATATATACCTATTATTGTCAATGCTTTACTTTTTTAGAAACATAATTTTTATATTTGTACTCTTTTCTTTGTTCGACCAATTGAAGAACATCCCTCTTTAATGTGTTCCTTTCTAAGCCAATTACGGCACTACTAAAACCGAATTTATTCTCTTAATATGTCACTTCTATTCTACAAATGATATTGAATTGAATATACATACATATAATTATGATATCATAGATAATCAGATAAAAGGTTTCCCGGATTATCGTTTAAATTATTTATCATTAAATGATTAAGAAAATTATGTATCTAACGAAATGTATCCGAAATGATTTATCTGGGGTGGATGGCGTGCAGGAAATAATATATTTGTACATTTTCTACCTGTCAGAGTCATTTATAGCTTCATAGTAAAATAGCTCACACGCTAATAATTTCTTCTCTTCTCAACTAAACACCATTTTTATAACCTGCAGTCTTCACAAAAAACCCCATATTTTTGATGAATAACGTGTTCACATCGTACAGTCCATAGTAACAGACTCTGTGTGTAGTCATTGCCTTTCGTAAAGTTGTGCCCCAAGATCCTGTGCGCGGACGATCAATTGCGCAATGAACTATATATAGCGCATCATTGTTTGATCAAAGATTTTTATTTTATAATGACAGATTTACATCTCATTAGAATAATGCCTTAACGCGGGAATTTAAATGGCAGTCTGTATAGATGAATTTATCATTTGAATAGGGTTGCCCTCACATTTTTCATGAAATTATTGATCTCAGCGTGCACTGGCTACCAGCATACAAAACCACAGCTTGTAAAAACATGAAATGAATGTGAATATATAGGCTAAACTGGGACAGGAGAACCTCCTGAGGATGGTGAGAGGAATGAGATGATACTGCCCTCCAGATACAGGATTTAAAATTCGAACCCTGTCGGTCTGAGGCTTAGCTCTCTACCTCTCGGTCACGGAGGCTCCCCGCAATATTGAATCTTCACGAGTGAGCAGGGGAGAAACATTTTGCTTTTTGGGAACTTGAATGCCAGAACGGATTGACTTTCCAAGCAGGCAGCTTTACCACTGTACCAGGGCCCCCGCCCACCACAGCTTGTGTTGTGCTGTCCATCTCTGACGCGACAATCTCGGACTAGCATTGTATTGGCTGACGTATTTTTGCTTTAATTTAATATCTTGAAAACATGCCGCATGGAATATAATAATTTTCTGCATAAAACACCCTTTTTACAATTTGCAACGTCCACATTGTTTTCACGAACAACCTGTCCACATTGTATTAATTAAGGTATTGTTTGCTTCAATTCAGAGAATTAGAACAGTGTTAGAGGTCTATGCTTCAATTCAACTTCTTAAAAATATGTCGCATGGAACATAATAACCTCTTTTGTTTTCAACTAAACACGCTTTTTGCAATTTGAAGCCTCCAGTCTCCATCAAAACAACATATTTTTTGATGAACAACGTATCCACATTATATTGATTGAAGTATGTTTTGCTTCAAATATTAAATTTCGTCAAAACATGCCACATCTATATGATTATGTAACCCTCCAAACAGGCAGCTTTAACCACTGCATCAGGATCCCCGCCCTGTATGAATCATATATATATCCTCAGTGCTTAGATTGTTACCAGAAGCTGCGTGCTGGCCTTGACCTGTTGAAGACCTCTTGCTGATCCAGAGTCCTGATTAGGAAGGTCAAGGTGAAAATCAAGGTGACAGAAAATGGTAAGACCCGGTAAATCAATGCCAAACAACGTCTAGAACCCTTTAACCACCGGTCACGATTAAATTCGTAATTTATTATCGAAATAAATACAGTTTTCAAACATGTTGAAGATAAATCGTGACATCAATTGACAAGATTGCAAAATCGTTGACCTCTATTTTGTCAAATTTAAATAATTTTTACTCAATTGAAGTTGTGAATCGTGTCAGCGAGACACAACTTCAAGTGATTAAAAATTCAAATGAAATAATTTGTCGAGTAAGTGGTTGAAATTTATTTAACCTTTTAAAAGCTAAGTCATCTGATTGTAATTTCCACCCGCTTGATGTTGTGTCCCGCTACCGCTCCACAACTTCAAGTGAATAAACATTATTGCATAATAATTATGACGTATTGAACAAATCTTATGGGTTCAATTTTAGAGTCGAACATTTTCCATTCTTGATGAATAAATTTCACCACAATTTAAATAGCGTGATTTGATATGCCACTGATTTTTTTGAAACCAGCGTAGTCCTGATTGGCGTTGATATTTAAGCCTCTGTTATTTCTGACACTATTTCTGGTACCGCGACCCAGAACATCAAACTCATATTTGTTTAATTACGGAGTAAACATTTATAATTATTGTGGCTAAATACAATTTTCCTTTCAAAAACGGCTATTTGATATGTCACTACAAATTTTCACCCACTTTAAGTTGTGGGTCGCGGTAAAATGAGCAATTACTTCCACCGCTAATCAGACTATAATCGTTTTAAATATTTTTATAAGCAGGTTAATGCCCGGTTATTATACGAAAGGGGTGTTTGAACATCATGATTTCTAAATGTGGGGGATTTGGTCTGAAATCAATATAAAAATTGGAAATTTTTGTCCACTTGAAGTTGTGGGTCGCGGTAGCGAGACACAACTTCAAGTGGCTGAAAAATAAAATTAGAGAATTTAGCGGGCAAACGGTTAACAATGATTACAGTCGTGGTCAGTGCTCAAAGGGTTGATATTTTGCCTCTTCATAAAACACGAGACGTTGCCCCAGTGTTGAGGTGGTGCCGGGCCACCGCCGGCGACGATGACCCGGCACAAGCCCAACACTGTTCCTGCACCATCCTAACATTGGGCCAACGTCTAGTGCTGGTGGGTTATGTTATTTCGCAGCATGACTTTATTCTGCGTGCTTTTCCGTGTCAAGCCTCTCAAGTGGTGACCATTGCGGACATCGACCCTTAAATCACTAAGCGCGCTGTAAAGGCTAATATCCGTATTATTACCCCATCGTTATTGGGAATGAAATGTGTGTTTAAACATTAAGATTTGTAAATGTTTGGTCTCAAATTAGACAATTGTGAGTAATTTTCACCACTTAAAGTTGTGGGTCGCGGTAGCGAGCCACGACTTCAAGTGGTGAAAATTGAATTTTTTTTATTATGGGGTGTAAATGGTTAAGTCCCCCAGAGTCAGGTGCGATGTGCGTGAAACCACATTGTCCGTATATAATGTGAAGCCATTTGGACTGGTGTCATAGCTGCTCATTTACAAGATGAACTCTTTCATGCCACGCAACAACCGTATAACAAAGTGGTGCATCGTGTTCAAGGACAATGTCATTCCATATGATTAGCCCAGAAATTACGATGCGTTGACACAGTGTTGGTTTGGTGTTGGCTGAGCGTTGTAGACGTTGGACCAACATCAAAGCAACAGTCAATCAACGCATCGTGTTTCCTGAAAATAAGAGAGTTGTAGTCTTTTAGTCTTGTATATTTTTCAAAAAGAAGAAATTATTCATACGTATCTTTTGCAATGTATCTCTGCGGACAACATCATTTACGAAATGACGGACTTCCACGACGTCATTATAACTGAACAGTACGATTAGATACTCTTACGTAACATTTGTAGTTTCACAACTAAAAGAGGTGGCGTTTTTTCACACATTCCCAGGAATTCATTTTATTCTTTCATACGAAATATTTCCGTTAGTAATATGCCATATTGTGAGATGAAAGCGTAGACAGGCTGTAATGTGAAATAAAAAGTAAAAAAAATCCTTTGTAGCGACATCTGAGCAAAATCATAAAACAAATGCTGTCTGAATAATAGGACTAGCGCCCACAACACGCACTTTGACCATAACTGATCAAGTGCAGACTACTATTACATGTACTATAGTTTGTGTTGAACCAGAAGAAATCGTTTTTATGTTATCGAACTGTGTGACACCACGTAAGAGCTAGATATAGCAGCTGGAATAACATTGCACTTGTAATATTTACACTTTAACCATTAAACAACATTTAAAAAATATTTTTTACCCACTTGAAGTTTTGTCTCGCTACCGCGACCCACAACTTCAAGCGGGTGAACATTATTTATATTTGTTCAATTTGAGATCAAACATTTTCAAATTTTGCTGGCTAAACACTCATTTCCTTCCCAATAACATTGATTTGGTCCTGGTTTTGGTGCGGAAAACAAAATGATTGACCCTATGTTACCCTGGCAATGTTTAATTTAAGTAGCAGTCATTTATATTATCGTAATACCCAGTGTTTCTTATGACAATGACAGTTAACATGATTTTAGTTATGTATGTCATACTATGTATATTGTCATATGACTTTAACAAATTAACAATGCTGTATATACATGTACATATATCTCTCTCATTTCTATGACAAATAAGTCTGAATTGACTTTCTTGCTGTCAATAAAATATCTGTCTGTCTGTCTGGTCATTTAATCAAACAAATTAAAAAGGACTAATTGTCGTGCTTTCTGGCAAAAAAAATAATAATAATGACATTTAGAAAATTTTAGTCTAAATGACCCACAATGTCTGTCAGAAACATTTTTTAATATTAAAACGATGGGTCAACAGATTGTTATAAAACATTAACTATAAATATCAATTAATAAACAATTAATTATCAAAACACCATTAAAACCTGTTTTAAAGACATATTTATAATATTTACATATTATGCTAAAAAAAGACATTTTTAAAGATACAAAAAAAATGTTATGAAAACGTTTTAAATACCTGTTTTAATGATGTTTTGCATGATATTTTAAAATAATGTTTTATAAAATTATATTGCCTCGACGTTTCATTGTTGTAAAACATTTTCATGTGACTTTCCTTTTTGATGAGTTAATGCAAAACACACCAACGCGAACGAGAGCGCGATTATGCACGCGACGAGTGACGCGACGACAGCCAACGCGAAATGTGAGGCGTTTTCCTTTGTTGCAAGGTCAGATTGTGGTAATGACGCAAAACCGACGCGAAAAGCGGCGTGAATTTATAATGTTGCCCATCGCACTCGTCTGCGTCGTCGCGCTAGTATGTTTTGGCAATGATCAAATAGTATGTTTGATAAACCAGCGCGGTCGCGCTCGCTTCGCGTTGTTGTGTTTTACTCTTACGCGGTTTAAGAGAATAAATATATAACTATTAACTAACCGAGAATTTCTTCATATTTTCATTCACCGTGAGGTCTGGATTGCTACCGCAATTAACCACATCACAGCGAAGAAAATATAATGCCAAACTATTTTTTGTGGATATATGAAAGTCAACAGAATTTTACTTCTGACAACAGCATTCAAAACGTCTCCATGGAGACGTTTTGAATGCTGTTGTCAGAAGTAAAATTCTGTTGACTTTCATATATACTAACTCTCTTTACTCTTTATCCCTTACAACGCTGACTTATTGCTGAGTAAACAATGGAGACTAAATTTCACTGAAAGTTTGTTCAATTTAAAATCATCATACATGTCTTAGTTGGCTCTTTCCGCTTCATTTGAGTACCTATGTTATGGGCTAGCCGTGTCGTCCTCTCCGAGGCCGTGGATTGATGTATTTGCTTTATTCGAAAAATTCCAACATGGCGGTGACTGAGAGCGATCCATAACTTTTTAATGACTGTGCGACCTCTGAGCTGAGCATGCGGGCATGGACCCGAAATGTTACTGATTCTAAAAAAAAGTATTTTTACCTGATTATTCAGAGATATTTTCCGATATGACAGTCCAAAAAATGTCCCGCGATTTTGTACGCGGTCAATCACTGGGGCTAGTTATAGGCCTACGGTCATTGTGAATATTTGAATTTATCAATGCCGGGACCGACTTTAGACATCAGAATCTACCGTATATTTTCCATCTGTTTTATCAGCAGATTAAATCACTTTTGTTGCGAACAAAATGTGTGCTTAACATAAGGATTTGCAAATTCTTGTATTCAAATTAAACAAATAGGTCTATGAGTAATTTTCACCCACTTGAAGTTGTGGAGCGCGATAGCGAGACACAACTTCAAGTGGGTAAAAATTTGAAATATTTAATTTAGCGCTTGAAGAGTTAAGAAACGTTAGAAATGCAAGAAATGCATCAGAGAGAATCTCGTGTATGTCTTGTATGACAGATATGTACACACAACGATTGCCATTTACAAGAGTTTTCATACCTTTACGAACACCATGCTAAAACACGATTACAGACAATTTCCTGAGCAATTACCTTGTTAAAATCGCTGGGGGTCAAACACCCTGCTTCCGGCATTGTAGAAGCCGCCGACTTACGCCCGATCTGTAACGAGGTCGCCTGATTTTTACCGGGTAAGTTCTCAACCAAAGCATGGTGTGCGCGTTTACCGTTTTAATGCGAATGCAAAATTAATCTGACTAGTAGTCTAAAATTTCGTTCTACATGTGGTTATCATGCATGTTGTATTTGAATCAGTCAATTAAAGAGAAAAAGTAATATTTCTACTATTTTCACACAGTTTACACAATATATTTTAGCACTAGAACATTTTCCACGAGGAAGGCCACCCACTTATCTAATGAGACTAACATGACTAAATACATGTCATGTAGCATCAGTCGGAAACCACTGCCGTTATCCAAAGTACCAAATAATTATGAGAAAGTGTAGTGAACCGAACGTCCCAATTTGATGCATTGCTTGCCAGCATCAAGATCATTTCACCAGATCGTGCTACAATGTTAGAACAAATTCGCACAGTTACTTTTCATTTGTTTAGTTTAAAATTTGCTTGTCAGCTAAAACAAATATTATGAGATATCGTTGATACGTATGTGTATCTTTAAAAAAAGCCAGAGCCAGCAGGTGTGTTTTTATTATCATTGTCAAAATATACCATGATTTTAGCAGTCCTGATGTAATAATGATTATAATTCCACATTGCAGGTGTAGCAACAGAAATGCGCTCGATCCACTTTTAGTTTTTATTTTGTTGATACGTGAATAGTAATTTTTGTAAAAAATAATTCATGATTTATTGGATCGCGGTTTACTGCAATACATATCCTGATAATTACCTCCACTAAAGGAGGTTATGTTATCGGTCGTGCTGGTTTCTTTGTTTGTCTTTTCGTCCGTCCGTTATCAGGATTATTTAGTAAGGAATAAACTGATTTACATTAATCTTTTAGCAGAGGTGTGTCTCGGGCCGAGGAACAATCTATTGTTTTTGGGGGACGATCCTGATTACGTGATGTACTTATCCATATATATTTTTATTGTTTTTCTTTCACTCACGCACAATGCACTCTCTTCTGATAACGTTGTATTTTCTAGGTGCGGTTCAGTAGCCAGTATGTCATCATGGCTATACCTGTGTTGGCGGACATGAGAAGTGCATACATTGTAATTATAGCTTCGCACTACATCACATACTCTAAAGAGAAGCTCTATCTGGCAGATAAAACGAAATGCAGTAATCAATATTCAACAAACCATATCCAAAATACGCTAAAAATATATATCCCGATAACGCTGTCTATAAGATTTCTGTCATGTCTCATTGCAGTTGTCAATGTTATCGGCGTTATACCTGTGTTAGAGTTGCGGACACGAACAAGTTATGTGAAGTGACATTGTAATTATAGCTTTGCACTCGATCACATGCTCTAAAGAGCAGCTCCATCTAGCATCACAGGCGACAGAAATAACCATCGTCAACTTGACATACTGAACACGTGTATAATAAAACCGACCGTTTATAACCAGTTGAGAAGTCAGTCAAAACAAACAAAGTTGGCACACGACTTTGTTGTGACGGTGAATGAACGTCTATACGGGCTCAGTGAAATTAGGTGAGACCTACCAGTGACAAAATAGGCTCGACATGAGGTACACTGCACAAAGTAACAGCATGAGAAACACAAAAATGACATGTGGCAATTTACGCAACAAAATAAACAGATGTGTGTAAATTGAAAAAGCTACATTTTGCGAAGTGTCAGTCACATCTTTTCACACTCTTTCATTTCAAGCGGACAAATTGTTATCCTAATTGTTTGCCATTTTCGTTGTTTCTAGGTTCAATTATTTCTCAGTTGCGCTTCGTCCCATTATCGCCCATGTTTCCTGTTTATAGCTCCTCGTCACACTTTCGTTCTTCATTAGTGGTTATTTTTAAATTTCTAATCATTTTCTAGGAAGAGATAAGTGACACCCTGTTGTCCTGTTATTTTCTTGTCCTCCAGACAGCGCACATTATACATGTGCTTGGTAAATGTGGACCCTATGTAATGGCAGCTCCTATGATTTTCATACAGAGCAAATTAGACTTCATTTGAAGTTTCAACTTCAGTGGGAGCAGAGCTTTTATATACCCATACCGCTTCGCTCTTCTACCGCATTTAGTTTAACTGGTCCTTCGTTCTGAAGACTTGCCTTTGTGCAGGAGCAGAGCTTTTATATAGTTTACCACTCTGATCTTTTACTGCACTTATTTCAACTGGTCTTTCGCTGACAAAGTTCATGTTTGTGGACCTGGGAGATCTGTTGTCTAGGTATGTGCAATGGTACACAGACTTTTCACCCCATAGTCAGTTCGCACCATTTTTTAGTGAGACGTTTCGCCCCCAAATCATACTTAGGAAACACGTTTCGCCCCCTCCCCATAAAAAGGAAGGACGTTCCCCCCCCCCCCGTTTTCATAGTTCAGGAAGACGTTTCACACCCAAACCATATTTCAGAAAGACGTTTCGCACCCAAACCATATTTCAGAAAAATGTTTCGCACCCAAACCATATTTCAGAAAGACGTTCGCACCCAAACCATATTTCAGAAAGACGTTTCGTTCACAAATCATATTTAGGAAAGACGTTTCGCACCTATTTCATTATTAGGAAAGACGTTTCGCCCCCTCTTCATATTTTGGAAAGATGTTACGCCCCCTAATCAGAAAGACGTTATGCCCCCTATAGTCTTAATTTGGAAAGACGTTTCGCACCCTTTTCATAGTTAGGAAAGACGTTTCGCTTGCTATTCATAAATCAGCATGATATTCATTTTTAAAAAAGACTTTTCGCTCCCTAATCATAAAACAGCATAAAATTGTGAAGATTGCCGTCTTATTTAATATTACATGTAGGAAAGACATGTATGTGTGCCAACTTAGGCTACCTTGTTGTTCATGCCTTTTATTATCACTTACCGTTTTCATTCCTTGATTCAGCCACTTTTATTTATTGTGCTATCGATCTGATCGCCGACCTAAACTTTGAAACATAAATAATTTAATGCAATATTGTAAGTTGTATTACATTAACGTATATAAATTTGAGTGCTGATCATTTTTTTTAGAAATATATATAGGGGCTAGGTATCTTAATTTGGGGAGGGGGCGAAACGTCTTCTTCGGGGTGCGGAACGTCCTATAAGAACGGGAGCGAAACGTCTTCTCTAGGCCGTAGGGTGCGAAACGTCTTATGAGAACGGGGGCGAGACGACTTGCCTATGGTGCGAAACGTCCTATAAGAATGGGGCGAAGCGTCTCACATAAGGGTTCGAAAAGTCTTAATTTAGAGAGGGGGCGAAACGTCTTCCCTATGGGGCGGAACGTCTCAATAGGGGGCGAAACGTCTCAATAGGGGGCGAAACGTCTCACATAGGGGGCGAAACGTCTCACATAGGGGACGAAACGTCTTCCGTGGGTGCGAAACGTCTTACAGGTGGTGAAACGTCTTAAACTGGGACAAGTCGTCACGGCGACGGGGGCGAAACATCTTGACGATGGGTGCGAAACGTTTTATAATTGGTATATACATGTATATATAGCTTGATGAATCTATCTATTCGACGAATGTCTACTTATATTACTTCCTGAATCTCACATTTGAATGGAATGTTGTTATATTATTGAATTAGTTATTTTAGTTATTCTCGTGCGATTATGTTAATTTTTAGTCACTTCTATTGTTGTGTGGCTTGGCACTGAGCTGGTTGGTGTGTGTTGTATGCGGCTAGTAAATTGTGTGCCATGATATGCTATTTCATTATTCAAATATTTATGTATTTATATGATAATAGTAGTCGATAAAGGATTCAATTATGGTGATTAAATGATTGTAACAAAATGAAAAAACAAAACAACGAAAAGGCGACGCGACAACGCGATTACGAAGTAACGACACTGGAAAAAGGTGTAATGACATTAACTCAATCTTCACCAAGTTATCTAAGTCAAGTTTTCACTCGATTGAAATTAAATTGTGTCCCGCTACCCCGACCCATAACTTCAAGTGGGTAAAAATTACTCACATTAGCTTACTTTGAAGTCAACAAATCACAAATTTTGGTGTTTGAGCACACATTTAATTCCAAATGACAGCGAAGCAAGTGGTAGGCCTACTACGAAAATGCCATACGGTGAAATATCAAACAAAGAAAATTTCAATATGGTCCCATCTGGAGACCTTAACTAGGGCCAAAGGCCTGATGTGTTTGAGGCAGTGGGAGGACACTGTGAAATATTACACGTTGGTCAATAATAAAGGCATGTCATTCGGATTGATCAGAAGGGCATGCTCGTTTATAAGGGCATGCCCTTATATGCGTATCAAATATGTAAGCTATTATATAGCCTACCTCTTTGCACTTCCACTGCATTTAGTTTAACTGGTCCTTCGTGGAGAAGACTCGTGTTTGTGGGGGAGTAGAGCTTTTATATAGTTTACCACTCTCATCTTTTACTGCATTCATTTCAACTGGTCCTTCGCTGACAAGGTTCATGTTTGTGGACTTGGAAGATCTGTGGTCTAGGTATGTGCAATTGCATTCATTTACCAAGATTTATTTGTTTATTTCATTCTTTTTCTCAGCTTTATAATTGGTATATACATGTATATATAGCTTGATTAATATATCTATCAGATGAATGTTTACTTATCGTACTTCCTGAATCTCACATTTGGATCGAATATTGTTCTATTAATAAATTAGTTCTTTCAATTATTCTCAGACAATTTATATTAAATTTTAGTCACTTCTATTGTTGTGTGACTTGGAACTGAGCTGGTTGATGTGTGTTCACCGTGTTGTATGCGGCTAGCGTATTGTGTGCCATTATATTCTATTTCATTATTTAAATAATTATGTGTTTATATGGTAATTGTAGTCTATAAAGGATTTAATTGTGTGATTAAATGGTTGTAACAAAATGGAAAAGCAAAACTACGAGAATGCCATGCGACAATGCGATTACGAAGTAACGAGACTGGAAAAATGTGTAATGATATTAACTCAGTATACCCCTAGTTATCTTCACCCGATTGAAATTGCGTCTCCTACGGCGACCCATAACTTCAAGTGGGTGAAAATAGCTGAAATTAGCTTACTTTGAAGTCAACAAATCACAAATATTGGTGTTTTAACATACATTTAATTCTAAATGACAGCGAAACAGTAGGTACTACGAAAATGCAAAAATGTGAACGAGCGAACAGCGAAAATGGCAATATGGCCCTGGAGACGTTAATCATATCTATACTCGCCGTCAAATTAACCAGGATCGCATGATTTTCGGCGATTTCTCCGTCAATTCTGAACCGTTTTTTTTTGAAATTTTGCAAAGGCCATTTTCTATTTAAATCCTGACAGCGGTAAAAATTATATTTAATATTTCAAAAGTTAGAATATTTGACATGTAATGAAATTCTAGAATTAGTTTAATGGGTTCATAGAGGGACGTCGTAATTTCAATTTATTACATGTAAAATGGTCTAACTTTTGAAATACGATATATAATTTTACGAAATTTTCGGGGATATTAGGATTCTGTTGAAATATGATTGTTACAATTTTCATGAAAATCGGTTTACAATTGACCGAGAAATCAGCGAAAAACATGCTATCCTGGTTGATCACTTTTAATGTGACTTTGGGTATAGATATGAATATAAACATATTTAGATACAGTGAACCCCAGATCTTTAGGATTAACCCTCTAGCACCACAACCACCTTGCACACAGTTACCATTTTCTCATTAAATGTCATAAAATGTTTTGCTGTAAAAGTCGTCTATTATTTCAGAAAAAAAAATATTATGAAAATAAAATGGTTCGCAATTGTAATTAGTAGCGATCATTATTAAACAATATCCCAATTACCATGGTATCATAAAAAAACGTCGATTTTCTACATGTTCAACCACGCTCGCCTGCGATTGGGATGGATATGACACATAGTGGCAGTTGATTCAACCAGCTGAGACTCACTCCCACTGGCCACACGACGCTGTTGCGACGTTGAATCAACGTCATTGACGGTGATTCAACGTCGCAACAACGTCGTGTGTCAGGTGGGCTAGCATTAAAAAGTCTAATTTTCAATGCCAGTGAGTCTCAGACCAAATGTCCCCCCATCTCTATATCAATCGCAGACGAGCGTATGTCCAGCGTCTCACAAAGCGGCATCCGCTCCAGACTTCTAAAGCCACTAAACAGTGAGTGTCTGGTAAGCATTAGATCATCGTCTGCAGTGGGTTTCATGTCATCTGTTACTTGGGGTATCATGTCTAGAGCTCAGTGCACTCCCCACCACACCCAGATCATGATATCAAAAGATTCCACGAAATGTAAAAATTATCCCCCCAAAAACTGATAAAAATTCACTTTTATCCTGATTTCGCTCGTCGCAGGAGCTATACTGACAATTATACAGTTTAATAGCCTAATCAGACGATTAATTAATTTTAATTTGAGAAAATAGTGTGACTGTTTTTTTATATAATTATATATAGGCTAAATATCTTATATCTACAGCTTGTGATGTAATTATTCATTGCTAGCACTGCAAATTTACAGCGTCAATTTTAAAGATTTACAGCATAATGCTGACAAGTGCGAAAAATACTTGTTTGAGACTGCCTAAATGTGCTTTGCGTTGCGCGCTCCATGCTCACAATAGCGGGGGTCCTGGTGCAGTGGTTAAAGCTGCCTGCTTGGAAAGGCAGAGGGTTCGAACCCCGCTCTGGCATTCAAGTTTCAAAATGTTTCTTCCCCGATCACTTCTAAGAATTCAATATTGTGGTGAGCCTCCATGACAGAGAGGTAGCGTTCTCGACCTCAGACCACCAGGGCTCGAATTTCGAATTCTGCCTCTGGAGGGCAGTGTCATCTCTTTCATCTCACCATCCTCAGGAGGTTCTCCTGGCCCAGTTTAGCCTACATGTGCACAAAGGCGGCATAAAACCGTTCTCGACCTCAGATCACCAAGACTCGAATTGTGAATTCTGTGTCTGGAGGGCAGTGTCATCTCTTTCATCTCACCATCCTCAGGAGGTTCTCCTGGCCCAGTTTAGCCTACATGTGCACAAAGGTGGCATAAAACCCCATGCATTTCATTGGATTTCATTTCACGCCACCAAAACCTAAAATGCGCTTCCGCATTTCCGCTTGAGCACAGGTTGCTTCAATGCTGTGCCAACGTGGCAGATATTTGACCAACATTGAGCCAGTATAGCTCCAACTTTAGGGAATTGTTAGGCAGGTGTGAGCTATCTGGAAACAGTGTTCTGGTCTGGTGACTCTGTGGTACCTTGATGACATCACAAGCCTCTGACACAGAGACCTCCATTTTAAATGGTATAGTTCTAATACGATCACTTGATTTGGCCTAGTTTTAACCTTTTCACTACCATACATGACGGAAATTTCCGTCGTCATTCGTCAATGAACGTAACCATAAAATGACACAAATTTTCGTCAAATATATATGCTACATTTATGTATTTTTCGTCATTTGAAGCTGGAAATTGCGTTAGCAATTGCAGCTTCAAATGACGAAAAATAGAACTCCTACACCAGTATATCTGGATCCTGGCATGCACTCCGGCCTGGAAGTCAAAGGGTTAAGAGGCGCTTGAAATATGTATCTCAATTGCTAGCTGTGTAAACAAAATGGCGGTCACTTGTCCGGGTATGTTGCCAAGTGAGTGAGTTAGGCAGCCCTATTATGACCCTGTGGATGCTAGCGGGCAGTAGCACTCAGAGATGTAAGCCTTAGTCGCGGGGCTAGAGGTGGTGTGTCTACATACTAAAGGCAGAAATTACTCCTCAAATTGGATAAATATAGAGTCATGTCTTTGTAAAAATGCATATCTCTTACAACACTGAAATATTTCTGTATTAACCTTGGAGACCAGTGTTTTTTATTATCAATTTGAAAACATCATAAATGTCTTAGTTAGCTTTTTCCGCTTCAATTGAATACCTATATGCTATGGGTCTACGGTCATTATACATTTTTAACACTACCTTTATTTACTATCTTAAATAATTATGAATATACAGCATTGATAAACGTTTGCATTAAATTAGAAACTCTCTACAACCTTTAAGTTTTTAGCTGGATGGATCCACACAAGTTTGTATATATATGTGACGCGATCTGGCAAAATGAGTCGTAAGTTGCACTTTGACAAACGCTGATAGGGCATTTGGTAGGTAAAATAACATTGACTTTATTTATTTTAAATTTTTACATAGGTTTTCTTTTCATATGATTACTTTCGAATCCTAATATTCTGTGACATAGCGGGTTTTTTTCTAATATAGGGGTCTATACGTTATTTTACTTTTAGTCTCAATTACACTCTAATGAGTGATATCTGTTTCTATTTCCATGTTACCATGGAAACAGTCGCTAATAAGTAGGACATTTGTTATACAGTGTAAAAATTCTGATAATAACAATTCCTGACATCTACTTTTAAAGTATACAAAATATTAGAACTATACGTGTATTTTTTAAAAAACTGGGGTCGAAATAAATATTGATTTTATTTCTTTAATTTTAATCCAAGTGGGTTCTTTTAAAAAAATGTGAAAGTTGCGGAGTCGAACCATGATCTGTTAATATATCCGATAGTCAAATATGCGACTTACGATTAATTTTGCCAGATCGGGTCACTTATAATATAACAGCTTTACTTAGACATTCGAACCCGTCTATTGCTGTGGATAATAATATGTAACATATATCGATAATATGCTTATGCGCGAGTCGCGAAATAGGCAGGAATTTGTGAAGAAATACGAGCAACATAGAATTCTTTGTCGCACTGTCGAGTCGGCCTTATAACTGATCCACCGCTATTTTCGGTGAGTTTGTCTTCAATGTAAACCCCCAGCAAACACGAGACATTGACCCAGCATCGTCTCAATGTTATTACAAGGTGTGTAATGCCGCCCCAACATTTAATATACATAGGCTCAATGTCTCTTGTTTTTACTGGGATTTGTATTATGGTTAACATGTCCAAATGATTGTTAGTATGTTTATTATTGTAGAATACTAAAATTAATGCCAAATATTTAACTGCATCCATGCCAAGATCGATGTGGAACGGGTTCGTATTGCACATGTTTTTACTAAAGGCCTTTAAATTTCGCCCCCCCCCCCTTGGATATAAAAGGTGTATATATCACTTCACAAAGTGGCAGATACACCGTTTCATATTCATGGGGACGTAATGTTGCCTAGTGGTAATCAACGTCATTTTTATACAAGTATATAATAATATGTTGATCGTATAATGTTGAGCTTTATGACATATTTTGAATTATTTATTTGTGATTTATGAACACGTCTACTGGTGTATAAATTTCCTTGGATATAAAAGGTGTATATACCACTTCACAAAGTGGCAGATACACCGTTTCATATTCAAGGGGACGTAATGTTGCCTAGTGGTAATCAACGTCATTTTTAATACAAGTATATATTAATATGTTGATCGTATAATGTTGACCCTTTTGACATTTTTTGAATTCTTTATTTGTGATTTATGAACACGTCTACTGGTGTATAAATTTCGTTTTAACCCTTAAAGCTCTTAAGTTCTTTTACATAAACAATAGAGACCAAACTTTTTTTTCAATTTGAAGTCATAATAAATGTATTAGTCAGTTCTTTCCGCTTCATTTGAATACCTATGTTATGGGTCTTCTGCCATGGCTAGAAATATTTTACTTTTTCAGTGCGGGGATCGACATTAGACGTCAGATTATGACGCCTGCAGACGTCAGATTCTGACGTCTAAAGTGGATACCCGTGCTGAAAGGTTTAAACCTTTAACCGGCAAATTATTCAATCTGAATTTTCACCCACTTGAAGTTGTGTCTCGCTGACGCGATCCACAACTTCAAGTGAGTGAAAATTATCCAGATTTGACAAAATGGAGGTCAACTGTTTTCAAATATTGCTGATTGATGTCACATTTTATCTTTAACATGTTTAAAAGGAGGTACTTAATGTGCTAATAAAAAATGAAAACCCGAATATATGCGGCACCGGCGGTTAAAGAGTTGATATACAGTGTATCTGACTTTAATGTTTTTTTACTCAGCTCACGCAGGGTTTACTCCGCGGCAAAATGCTGCTGTTTTTTTGGCGTCGCCGATCGGGGTGGGAAACCGTATACTTCACAGATTAGACCAGTATAACCCCCGGCAAACACGGGTTTACTCGGACTTCACTGTTTATAAAAACATGTCATTACTTTTTCCACATGACACCAGTCTTTATCATCGTATTTGTGGCGTCGCCGATGTGAATTAGAAACCGTATAGGTCACAGAAATGGCTGATCTAACCCCGCAAACATTAAACATTGTCATTAGTGTTTCCACGTGACACCGGCCCTCATCATCACCTGATAGGGGCTTATTTGATATATCCACATCAGTGATCAAACTATCTTATTATAGCCGTGAGCATCACGTTTACATGTTTTATAACAAGTTTAAGGTAGAATTTGGGATATATAGTAGTAGGGGGCCTACCTATCGAGGATATATAGTAGTAGCTACCGAAGAGAATCTCGCAAACAGGGTGACACGCAGGTGGTAAAAGCAGTACATTATATTCTGCTGTTGAACAAGGACAAGACGATTTTTTCTGTGTGATTGGACATTATATTCTGCTGTTGAGCTAGGACAATACGAGATTTTCTGTGTGATTGAACACAGCTTGATACTGTTCATTGGAATTTATTGCGCCTGTATAATCAGCTCACATACTCCATTCTACATGGTGAGATGACTTGACCAGGTTACATTTTACCATTACTGTATCTGCTTGACCAGTACATTTTGAATGCATCACTGACTGTTCATATCCTGTTCAAGGTGTTTGACCAAATCATTCGATGTGCTCATGGGACTTGATTGCTGTCTCTCTACATGATGTTCAGTCTTTTTGATCAGTGTATACAACCGTCTAGTGTTTCAGTGAATCTGTCTGCTTACTCTGCTTGACATCTGTCTGTAGGCTACATCAATTCTGGAAAAGGACTAATTTATTTGCGCCAATTTGCAAGGTATGTGTTCTTGACCATAATTAACCACACTATTCGGACAAGAGCTCTGTCGGGCATTGGATTCTGTCTGCAAACTCTATATAAAATGCCTGACCGGTTCACTTACAGTGACAGTTAGCAGTCAAATCAAATCGATTTTGTAGGGAACTGTCTTTAAACAGTTGAACATATGATTATGGTATCATTTACTTAGTTTCTTCATGTATTCTTTAATGTGAGTTTTATATCTGATTTTGAAGTGCTGTACCAGTGTAGCCTACAACAATACAAATTTCAAATGACCCACGTTATTATATCCTTTCTGAATGTTAGGCATATAGTCGATATAAATTATGCGACTTTGTTGGGTTGAGTGAGAGCAAGCTGCAAGAGCAAATTCTAATCCTAGTCAGAATCTAGCTAAAATCTTTGTAATATGATTTTGATAGTTAGAAACAAATCATTTAAGTATTATTAGATTTTACAAATATAATTATCAGGATTTGGTCAATAGCTGCCGCAATATATGTACAATTATTTCAAATATGCAAATCGATATTTTTTCAGATAATTGCGAATTTAACGGGTGCCAAACGACATCTGTGTGATCGGAAGCATCAGGATGTCAGCTGAGCTGAGCTTTTGTTATTCCGTAACCAGAGCTGAGCGAATATCAAAATAACTAGGCATATAATAACATAATATTAACCCTTTGAGCCCTCACGATGCATTCAAGCATCATTTTACATCCCTGAAAACAGACTTAATTTTCCTCCAATTTTCTTTAATTTTTCACCCACTTCAAGTCATCTTCATCCACTACAAGTCGAGAGTTGCGACAGCAATTCGCGGCTTGTAGTGGATGAAGTTGACAACGGTAAATTCAGGCTCGAAAGGGTTAAACAGAAACCATATTGACTGCATGGATGTGACTTGTAGGCCAATTCAGGATTAACTTAAGACTCTCACAGCGGTAAATTCCTAATTTAGAGGCAGGTTATTCATCACTCTATTAAATGCCCTCTAGTTATTATGATTAGTATTTTTTTATTATGACAGATTATACTGCTATGAATGTCATTCTAATTAATTTCGTTCCAGATACAGACTGCAGTCATGACGACAGACATTGTCTGGCAGAATGAACAAACAGCCACAAAATCTGCAGCCAATTACGGCATCATCAACGCGGCATCTAATGGCTGGTCGACGAGTGGGCAAGACTTCAGTACAAGAACAGTGCACACATTATTGTTGGAGACCGAAGAAACATTGACAGATGGCATGGCAACCGAAAGTATGACTGAACCGCTATTTATGCCAATAGTGACAGATACTACCACAGAACAGGTGCTGACAGCACTGTTCTTGTTTTTCTGCTGGTTTTATGTAGATATAACTAACTTGTTTTTGTCTTATGTCATGTGGAGAGAGACATATTTCCACACACCACAGTATATGGTATTAGCCTCGTATATGCTGTGTGATCTCATTTATATAAATATCCTCCTGCCCAATATGATTGCCTTGGTAATTAGCAATGTGCCAGAGACAGTGCCGCTACCTTTCTGTGAGTTTGTTGGTCTGATCACCAGCGGTATTTTCTTTACAATGGCTCACATGGTAGGCTACATGGCATACGAGAGATTCGTCAATTTCTTCCGACCGTTAACTTACAACAGTTACTTCAGCTTTAAGCAAATCGCCGTGGTCACTGTTATTTTACACGTGATCGGGCAGACCTTTTCCATAGCAATTCAAATCGTAGCAGGCAGAGATATGGTAACAACAGGTCTCACTTGTCAGCCTGATGCCACAAAATTACAATTTACCAATCCAATCATATTACTTTTATTCTTCCTACCACCGGCCATTATCAGCGGTATCGTGCTAATTCGTCTTGGGATGTTGATGTCCAGGCATAAGGCTCTAGTAGCTGCTCAGCCGTCAGCTGTGGAAAGTAACCAGATCGAGAAAGAGAGAAAGAAGCAGGTGTTTTCCGTGAAGAAGGCCATTAAGATGGTATCCCTTGTGTCAGGGTCTTTCCTGATCACCACCTTACCCTCCGTATTTATACGGATCGGTATCTTCTCTTCTGGGGTAACATGGAAACAAACTGACACCAGAGAGAACATGACAGAGTTTGCTCTGTCCAGATTCTCCTATTTCTCCGTGGCTGTCCTGTCCTCATTAATAAATCCGCTGATTTACGTTTACGCTCAAAACGATCTGAGAAAATATGCCAAGAAATACCTTGGTTTGAAAGTTAAATTATCCGATGAGGACATGAGTGTAGCAGACTCTATTACTGCGAATGACTGAAGATTCATACATTTAATATTAATAAACGAGCTATCCATCTCCTTTTCACTTATAATTCTATCATATGAATCACTTTTTTTCTTATGGTAATAACATACACTAGAGCATCAAACAATGCCCAAGATGAAAGTCATCAATTAACTACATTAAAAATTTTGATTATTTTCTGCACATAAACACACGTCTGTTTTAATCTTGCATTTGTACATTGGCATTGAGCGCATTTCATAAAATATTTAAATCATTGCATATTTCTAATCCTTATCATATATTGTTGTATATTCACTGAGTTATACGGTGTACGTAGTTGATATGGTATATGACATCGATCTCTGTTCAATATAATGTTTGTTATGTTTATGCTAAGTATAATATAGCTATAGAGTATAAAGTATACTATGGCGTATACTATATTATAAAGCATACTAGTTCATACTGTCCATAGAATCAATGTATTTTCAATGTAATGTTTGTTATGTATATGCCAAATATAATATAGTTATAAAGTATAAAGTATACTATGGCGTATACTATATTATAAAGCAAACTAGTCCATATTGACCATAGAATCAATGTATTTTCAATGTAATTTTTGTTATGTATATGCCAAATATAATATAGTTATAAAGTATAAAGTATACTATGGCGTATACTATATTATAAAGCAAACTAGTTCATATTGTCCATGGAATCAATGTATTTTCAATGTAATGTTTGTTATGTATATGCCAAATATAATATAGTTATAAAGTATAAAGTATACTATGGCGTATACTATATTATAAAGCAAACTAGTCCATATTGACCATAGAATCAATGTATTTTCAATGTAATTTTTGTTATGTATATGCCAAATATAATATAGTTATAAAGTATAAAGTATACTATGTCGTATACTATGTTATAAAGCATACTAGTTCATATTGACCATAGCATCAATGTATTTTCAATGTAATTTTTGTTATGTATATGCCAAATATAATATAGTTATAAAGTATAAAGTATACTATGTCGTATACTATATTATAAAGCATACTAGTTCATATTGACCATAGAATCAATGTATTTTCAATGTAATGTTTGTTATGTATATGCCAAATATAATATAGTTCTAAAGTATAAAGTATAATATGGCGTATACTATATTATAAAGCAAACTAGTTCATATTGACCATAGAATCAATGTATTTTCAATGTAATTTTTGTTATGTATATGCCAAATATAATATAGTTATAAAGTATTAAGTATACTATGGCGTATACTATATTATAAAGCATACTAGTTCATATTGACCATAAAATCAATGTATTTTCAATGTAATGTTTGTTATGTATATGCCAAATATATTATAGTGATAAAGTATAAAGTATACTATGGCCTATTCTATATTATAAAGCATACTAGTTCATACTCAGCATAGAGTCGATGTATTGTCAATATAAGGTTTTTTCCTGTACCATACTGAAGTGCGTCATATTTGCTAAGCGAGTCTAGGCCTAAGTAGTTAATATGCAAGCTAGAAGCGATGTTTGTTCAATATAAAGTGATAATTATAATACATTTTAAATAGTTAACGTTTAAAAGTATATTGCTATACTTTGACTTAGTTATAAAATATACGTAGTTGATATGTGTGTTATGTATATGCTAAGTTATAAAGTATAAAGCATACTATTGTGTATACTGTATTATAAAGTATACTAGTTCATACTTAGCATAGAATAAATCTATGTTTAATATAATGTTCTTTTCTGTGGCATACTGAAAGCCATCATATTTGTGAAGTGAGTCTAAGGGATGCTGCAAAATTAAAAAAATTCCAAACATACAAAAAAAAAATTGGAAGTGGGTGGATGGGTCCAGGGCCATTGTGGATAGAACATTAGAAAACCAAACAAAAAAATTAAAATCTTTGATGATTATTGGTATCTATAAAAAATGATAGGGGGCTGGTGGGTCTAGTGAGCCCTATCCAATTTTTTTTTGGATGTCTGGGATTTTTTTAATTTTGCAAGGCCCATATGTAGTAATATTTAAGATATAATCGATGTCTGTTCACTGTATAGCGCTACTTATTATACATTTCAAATAATCGATTCATCCAGAGTTGTAATCACTCCAGGCAGCCACACTGACACACATTCGTATACAGTTGTATCATGCTGAAACATAGTATCATAGTTTCATAGGCCTAATACAGTAAAAGTAGTTATTATGGGAGATATAATAGATAGCTGTTTAATATTTATAAAAGGTGTTAAGGTATTAGATATGGTCAGTTATTTTGTTATTCAGTGTAGTTAGTAAGGTATAATCCGATCTATATCGATGCAATATAATGTTGTTTGTTATTATACGTTTTAAGACATCATATATTTGCTCAGTTATACTTTTAAAAGTATAAAGCTATGAGTTATTATGTTATATATTCTACATAATTATTAAGATATAATGAAATCGATATCCATTTAATATAATGTTGTTTGTTATTTTACTTTTTCAACTATTATATATTTGCTCAGTAATGCGTATTGAAGTATTAAAGTATTACGTGTAATGCGTATTGAAGTATTAAAGTATTACGTGTTAAAGTATAGCATGGGTACTTACTAGTATTTGATAATAGTAGACCAGCCAAACCTCCAAAAGACGTCTAGAAATATTTTTTACGACATGGAGAAGTAATAACAGGCATCCACTATAGTTAGGTCACTCACATGAAGGCACAATACATGTGGGTGGATGTCACCGTCAATTTTAATCTTGAAGGTCAATTTTGACATGTTTAAGGTCACAAAAGCAAAATGGATATTTTTCATTACATATAATTATTTATCACTATTATTGATTATAATAATGATTTATTTTAATGTTTTAGCCTTGTATTATTTCAAAATACATTTAAAATCAATTGATTAATAATGTCTTATTTTTTATTTTGATTTATAAAAATATTCAAGTATTAATTATTTACAAAAAAAAATGACACTTTCTCTTATACATCATTATTATTTACTATTTTTAATTATATTAAGTATATATTTCATTGTTTAATGCTTCTATTATTTCATCAAAAATTAAAAGTCAATTTAATAACAAATTATTATTTGTATTATTATTAATACAAATATTGTAATGATTACTATTTACGAAGTGCAGAACGCAATTGCTCTGATGACAAATATGATTATTGATCACTATTATATTGATTATATTAATTTTTTTTATGGTTTTATGTTTGTATCACTTCACCTTACATTCACATTTAATGTATTACCAATTTATTATTTTTATTTTTGAAAAATATTGTTGTTATTGCAATATTTTTATTATAGGGATCTATATAATTATTTCTCACTAGACCCTATGCTAATTGTATTTCATATTGATTTTATAGATTAATGCTTGTATTATTTCATCATAAATCTGCAGTTAATGTATTAATAATTTATTACTTTTATTACTATTTATAGAAAATATTGTAATTATTATTATTTATCAAGTGAAGGACTAGCAGAGGCAATTTCTTTTAGGACAAGAAAAAACATCCAGTGCACTTCAAACTGGGAGTTATACCATTGTAACTTATTGTGGCTATTTAGACAAAGACACGATAAATACGTTTGAAAACAATCAACTAGATTTGGCTGCCAATATTGTTGGTAAATCACGTTTTTAGTTATAATTTGTACCTAGTATGAGACATAGAACCCTAGAAAACAATAACAATGATTTAGGGTTTTGTGACAGGTGGAGTTTTATAGTCATTTTGCTTGCCACACTGTTGACCTTCACAGGCTATATACAACACATATGTTGTGGCGTTTTGTGACCTTTTATAGTTCATTGTTCAGATAATGTCGATGATGTGCTTTTGTTGCTATATATCATTGTTTATAAAACAATGTTGACTAAATGTAAATAAATACATGAAAAAAATAGCTGGGTATTTTCGATTAAATTTGCGGTTTTATCAAGTGTTTATTACATTGCAGAAGGGATACATTTATGTCCGATTGTATTTGCAGAAATTAAAAATAGATGCGCTCGTTTAATGCATTCTCAAAACACTCAATACTCTTGAAATATGCTATATATCTAAAATATATCTAAAATATATTTACCCGATTGTAAGGCAATGCAACTGCGTGTTTAGTAACCAGTTGGCGGCCATCTTGCTTTTTGTAAAATACAAATGTGGATAAGTATATCGCGCCATTTTGAACAGGTTAATATATAATATCCGAAAATAAACATGACTTTTCTAAAAACTTTGCCAACAAAGTCCTCCATCTCATCTGGACTATAAATTATTATTTAACTAATTAATTACTAATTAATTATCTAATTAATTATAATTTCAGGATATAACATTTAGGTATAATGTTAATCATTAGTGTCTATATATATGGGCACAATAGGCTACGGAAACAACCACCATCAAAGCGGCAGGGTGGAGTGCAATGGAGGGTCACACAAAAAACAATACAAAATTGGTACCCCATCATTTTATAAAAATAAAGAAAAAAAATATTTATAATAATTTGAAATTAATAATAAATTAAAAATAAAATCTACAAATATCCGCGAAACAAAAGCATAAATAAAATTATTCAAAATCATGGAATTTAATACCAATAATAAATAGTATGTGATGATAAATACCCATTTTAAGCTTTGTGACCTTTTAAATGACCTTCAAAATCAAAAGTGACAGTTGCATCCACCCACACAGTATTCCTTATCCTATTAGTGATCGATCTATCATGGGTGCCCTATTACCCCTCCATGTCGTAAAAAATATTTTTTTCGGTGATGGCTGGTTTACTATAAAGTGCATATGCAATTTATGTGCGTTTAATACTATGTTGTTTGTCATGTCTGCTAAATTATGACATTCACGTATTGACACTGTATACTAGTGAATATTATGGTAGATAGCATCTATGTCTGTTAAATTGTATAGATCTGGAGTAAATGCTTACTCGTATACGTTTTGGCGTATACTGTTTTTATTTGGTCACACATTTGCTCAATGTATAGTATATTAGTTTAGTTACTTGTACAGTATGGTAATATATCGCATGTACCAGTAGTTTAGTTAATTTAAGAGTTAGAATCGATGTATGTTCAATGTATTTTTGTCATGAATGCTAAGATATTTGGTATGGTATCGTTTATTTGACTGGCATGTACATTAATCACACATGACATATTTAATCAAGAAAATACAAGTACCCAGCCTTCTGGCTTATGAGTCAGTTTAACTTATCATTTAAAAAAATACTACTACTAGTACAATCTAACAGATAGCAACTACTATACTTTAGCATATATAACAAATATAGTATCTGATAGCATAATAATGTGTTTATATTGAATAATATAGGCTGTACAGATGTTGCGGCACGAGCCAAAGTCAAATGTCTTTACAAAATGTTGTTACGATACTAATGTCTATCCAGAGATTCTTATCACATGCTATTTTGAAAAAAAAATTGTGAACAATATGCCTATATACATATATTGACTCGATGTAATAGAGCTTAGTGTAAATCTTAATTTATATCTATAATAACAATATCAATGTATCTATAATCTAATAAAATATAATCATTGCAAAGACCGCGATATGCGTCAAATTTATAATCGAAGTTAAAAATGAAGTCATTAAATTACTAATAATTTGGAGCAACAAGAATTAATTCTAACCTGTCGTAAATGTGTGTGTCATGAATATACATAACACGTATCTATTTAAATGTACATGTAATATTTGATATTTGGTGTCATTACGACAATATAAAACTGTGACTGTTCTGTGTTCGATTGTATTCTGTTCACAATGGATATATTTGAAGATGCGCTTCTTATCAGACATGAAATATTGACTCACTGTTGGTTTAATGTTGGGCCAGCGTCGTACAATACCCAGAAAACCATACGTTACTATCTTTGAGGAGCATTTGGTATTTCAGTGAGATGGTCAACTTAAATAGTAGTATTACTTTTTACATAATAATTATAGTAATGAATAAATGAGTGAATGAATGAATGGGGTTTTAGGCCACCTTTGTGCACATATAGGCTAAACTAGGCCAGAAGAACCTCCTCAGGATGGTGAGACGAATGATATGACACTGCACTTCAGACACAGGATTTGAAGATCGAGCCCTCCCTGTCTGAGGGAGAGCACGCTACCACTCGGTCACGGAGGCTCCCCACAATATTGAATCGTTACGATTGGGCTAGAAACATTTTGTTTGTTTGAAACTTGAAGGCCAGAGTGGGGGGTTCGAACCCGCGGTCTCCGTCTTTCCAAACAGACAGATTTATACACTGCACCAGGGCCCCCGCCCTAATGATAGTAATACTAGTATACTGCATTTAGCGACAGCAGACCTTAGGCCTATTAAACTATGATCAGTATTTCAATATTGAAACAAAGGTAGTGAACATAGACCCAGTGTTGATTTGATAGTGGGTAGAGTCGTAGATGGTGGGCCAACAATTAACCAAATTTGCCCGAACATCTCGTGCTACATTTTGTACATGCAATGGTTAATTTGAACACGCCATGTAAGCCCAACAGTTTATATGTAATTTAACAGGACAGGCACTCGGAGTCTGCAAACTTTCGCCGCGCGATACGGGTTGTATTTCGCATAATCCCGTGAATTTGGAGGATTGTTCCTTGGCCGAAAGAAACCTCTGGTTAAAGTGTCATGCAAATCTGTTCATGTAAAAGATTTACTTATGGACGGACGGAAGGACAGAAGGATAGACCAACATACCAACACGACCAAAACCTTTGGCGGAGGTAGTAGTGTGTCATACGATATAATGCCACATCCTGTCATTATAATGCTATATTATATTCACCATTTTCTGACTTTTACAATTCTCTATCCTAGCAATATAATCTGATAGCCTGAAATTATAATGCTTTGCTCTTCAGTGACAGTTAAGTAACACACATTCTGATGGACAAAGTACAACACTGCCGACATTTTCTTAGCATTAAACATAATAACAAGGAACTATTGATGTGTTAGATGTTAATTTTACTATAATTTGATAAACATAACAAACAACTACATGTATACACACAACTAAAATAACAATGATAAACAGTTCATTACAGTAGTACTAAATAATACAAAATATACAAATAATACACATCACTTCCTGTAATTTTTATATCGCTTTTGGTGTTGCTTGATACAACAAGACAACAATACATGCATTTTACGATATGTGCTCATCTTGATATTAAGAATAACAACTATCACACATAAAACAGTTAACGGTAAAGGTGCAGGTTTATATTCTGATATCCAGCCTAGAGATCGACCTATCATCCGATTTGTTCACATACCCCCTGGTCACTGGATCTGTTCATTCGTGGGCCATTTCAAGTCCACATGGAGCATACAGCCCTGCAGTCATTTCGGCGCCCAGTAACTTATTGTACGCATTACCATCGCTGTCATTGCAGACACTAAACCAGTAGGTCCAATTGATGTGACCGGTGGATGCCTGACGAGGAGAAAGAACAAAATTTTATAAAATCGTATATCAGAATGTACGAGGCGCTGTACGCCTTGTACATTCAGATCTACGAATCTATTATAATTGAGTTCTTTCTTCGACTTGAAATACACATAATAATATGTAAATCAATATTCACTCACATAATCGGTACTTGCATGGCTCGAAGATTTGATAGACGATTCCTACCTCACTCTCATTATGTTTAAGGGTGAATATACAATTTAAGGGTCACTTAGTGTCTTTTGGCTGTTCTGAACGAATTTAAGAATTCTGTGGGTCCGAATTTGTTTATGTTGTCCTATGGGCAATACGATAAACTGATAAATAAAAGTAATAATTCAATATCTCTAACGAATATTTTTTTATTGAAAATGCAATGCGCAAAAATTCACGAATTTGTACACAAATGCAATGTCTCCCAATATCTAACACCTGAAACATAGACTGTTTTAACATGCAAGATCTCTTGGCAATAACTTAATCCTAAGTTATTGTGTAGCGTAATTGTTCTGTACAACGGAATTTATTCATAAACAGCCATGAACTCAATATAAAAAGTTGCCAAGGATTTACTGAGGCGTTTTAGTTGTCTCACGTCAACCGGTCAACTCAGCAACGCCAGTGTTATCTAAACTCGTCAAATTTTGGTGTGATACCATTCAATTAATTTTAAATACGCAGAGACAGCTGCAAAGTCCCAATATATTGAGGTAGGTGAAATATTTGTAAACATTCAATTTGAACTGCTGTTTTATAACCAAAACAATCACCCCTGAAACGTATTCAATTTCTGTGTCAACTCAGAAACGCTCATAATTTAGCAAAAAATCATTGAAAACATGTTAAACTGAACAAAGTGCTTGATAATGATGGCCATCCCCCTACCGCATCGGTGGGCAATGATACATCTATTTTAAATACATTAAAAATCGTTTCATGTTGTCCGTATTCAACTCAGCAACTTTATTATTTCTATCAACTCAACAACGTTTATGAGTTGTCCACTCAACACAGAAACGTTTTTCTGTCTCACTAATGTAATTAAGACTAAAAATGTAAATCTATAAATGTAAAATGCAATTAAAAAAAATGTTTTTAACTAAATTAGATTGAGAGAGTTTTCGCTTATGTAGACATTTTTACAACACAAAAACAACGTTTCTGAGTTGAACACAAACACCTTGCTTAGTTTACTGAATTCTGCTTTCTCTATCATTATTGTACTTGAAACTGAAAGTTTAACTCCATCAATGTAAAATGCAGTTAAAAAGAAGCTGCTTTTGATTAAATTAGAGTGAGAGTATTTTAGAAGCTGTTTACATAAATAAAACTACAAATAACACTCCGTTATATTTCTGAATCAGATGTACCCTCATTATATTGGCATGTATGTATTATACAATGGACTTCGAAATACATTTTCAGCATTAGGCATATTATGTTCCCATTTCCTTTCTGTCTTTATAATGATAAACCAATTTTTTTTCAGAAAATGAAGCTCAAGTGTTGTGAGATCTCGTAGATGCGCTTAAAACATGACGTTTACATCCAATTGTCTTGTCAACTCAGAAACAATAATGTCAACTCAGCAACTACATAATTTCACAATAAAATCTCTGTTCTGTCTTAGCAATTTTTATTTCAAAAAGTGTTGACATAACATAGCCTATCACTAAACTATCATACAAAGCCATTTATGCTTTTTAAGATTAGAAAATGATCAAATATATATATATATATATATATTCCGTTGCTGAGTTGACATTTTACTTTTACGTTCCTTCACAAAAAACATCTTTTTTTTCAAAATCTGTTTGAAATTAAGCTCTGATATTTTAAATGTGTATCACATATATACCCTACCGTCAATATCTAGTATATATAATTTAAAGCGATTTTTTCTTCAAAAATAAAGAGTGAAAGACCCCTTAGCTTGTATATTCACCCTTAAACCCGGATACCTTGGTCAACGTAGCTAGTATATGAGCAATAACTGTAGATTCGTGAGCAAAGTGTAGTTTCGTAGATCCTACTCTTCTGTTTTAACAACAGACTGACTTCACTGGTGCCTTTTAAGTATATATTGTAGAGAAGGCCGGCTCCGACTCTTCTCTGGTGTATTTTAAAGGTGATCTATCACCCCTTATATAGTATGAATAAATTTGTGACAAATAAATCAAAGTTGCTACAAGGTGGGGCACAAGTGTTTCCTTATATGGGGTGATTGGCTATCATGATAGCCAATCACCCCCATATATGGGGTGATTGGCTATCATGTGACCCTCTGAGAGGGTCACATGATATCCAATCACCCCATATAAGTACATAAGTATTCATACCATATAAGGGGTGATAGATCACCTTTAAATATTGTCCAGGAGTCTGGCACCAGCTCTCCCATGTTCATTCAAATTACACAGTTTATTACATACAACTTCACAAACAAGTGATCACAATGTGCCCCCAATAAATAGTACTTTATCCAACTGGAACAAGAGTGTTGAAATACTAGTACATTATCAATTGTGCGATTACATATATTCTAATATGCTTAGTTCTGATATTAGTGTAATATTATATCGAACAGTGAAACATATTCTTTATTGATGATACAATAATGCATTAATTTTCAGTTATTATTTGACATTATATCAAGCAAACAAACATATCCGTTATTGACAATACAATTCATTCATTATGTACATATAATAATTATGCTTACAAATGTGGTAGGGGAAGGCCTATTTCTAATTACCGTGATATGTAAATATTCAAGTTTTGACGAAGTAATAACTAAAATGATTCTTCTCATAGTCATCGGTGATTTAAACAGTTTCATTTCTATCATGTAAAAGTGGAATATAACTCAATTATAAAGATAACAAAGACCCATTATATTCTTCATCATCACTCAGATATGTAAGTATCGATCAGTTGTCTATCACTTCCCATACGTCTACACATCAATTCAACTGACAATAAAGCTATGTGAAATTAATTAGTTTTTAGCTATTTTACCAATAGCTCAGAAATAGATGTGTGTATAATGGAACAATGCATCTAATATTATGAGTTATATTATGAGTCATTGGAGTCAAAATTACACAATGATACATTAATATTCTGCGATAGGGGCAATGTGAAATGTAAAAATCAGTAATTATGGAATTTTCGCTGTAATGCAGTTGTATATAGTACGAAAAAATTGCTGAAATTATAAAAATGCAATATTACTTGGTTTTGAGAAAAGTTCAATGATAATATATTTTAAAGATATTCCAGTACCTAACTTTAATGTAGACGAGACCTTATGCTTGTCAGTGTACATTATGCAAACAATTTTCATGATATCAGAACCGATGGCGAAGGGAGGTGAAATTACTGGACTGATTTATACTGCCTACCCAACACCTAGCATGCAAATAATATATACACAACAGTCATTTTATACAATTTTTGAAATTATGTTATATGATATATATATTAAGTATTGTATTGTACAAACTGTAGACCTAGCTGTATACTTTACAAAACAAATAAATATTTTGTAGTTGAGATAGCCTAGCCCTGGTAGTGACGCATATTATATGCGACGTCTGACATATTTTGAATAGATAGATAGATGTTTTATTGACACAATCAACCCATACACAACGATGCAATATTTTTTAATACACCGTGGAGACCAAGGGGATTGTTCAATCTAAAATCATCATAAATGTCTTAGTTACCTCTTTCTGCTCAATTTGAATACCTACATGTATGTTATGGATCTACGGCCTTTATAATTTTTTAATCTTTTCAGTGCGAGGTCGTCTTTAGACGTGAGATTCTGACGTATAAAGAAAGTCTCCGCGCTGAAAGGGTTAAACGTCATTACTAACTTACTTGTCACCAAATATATATGTATATACAACAGGGCTAGTTCTGTAAAATTAAAAATTCGACATGATATGTCATTTAAAATCAGACTTTCCATTTATATACTTAAACATGCACAGGGTATTTAAATATGCATCATAGTTTAGAAAGTATTGTCATGATATACTGTGGATCTGGTAATATTCGCGAGGTTTTAATTTTAGCGCTAATAAAGAAAAATGAAAATTCGCGAATTCTAATTTTCATAAAAAAATCCAAAATCAGAAATTCGCGAAAATTTTAACACGCGAAAATTACCTGATCTATAGTATATGTACATTGGGAGCGTATATCTATCCCCATCAAATAGTTAGTACATGTATGCATCATTCTACATAGTAGCCTACCAAAAAAGACACTATTGAAAACGTATAAACGTAGATACTAATTCACATTTACTCTAGGGCATATGTAAACGATATAGAGAGATATATGGTCTTTAGTAGACATAATATTAAACTCTATTGTCAAAACAACGCTCCGTTAAAACATATAATTAAACTAAACAAAACCTCTGCAAGATTTATGTGCATAGTCGAGCAGTACATTGAGTGCGTATTCAGTTCATGTCAAGGAGAAAGAACGAAATTCGATAGAATCTATCGTAATTTCTATCTTTCTTCCTTCGACTTAAAATACACAAAATAGGTTAATGTGCTCCAAGAATTAATAGATAAAATAGTCAGTGTGGTTAATCAAGAAACAGTAGGCATGTAGTGTCATGGTAAAACCTGCATAATAATCACTGTGCCCGCCCGGGTCAGTATGAAAAATAACAGTAGATTCGTAGATCCGAATCTAATGTTTTAACAATAAACTGACGTGTATTTTAAACTTGGCTTTTTTAACAAGAGTCAGACACGACATAGACATTGCCACATCTTATCAGTATTACACCATGAGCTAGAAACCTCCTAGGCCTCGAAGAAAGGGTCAGTTGACAAAGCAGCTCTGGTTCAATAACGCAGGCGACAGGAAGGGTCCCCTAAACGTAAAACGAACTGAAATTCAACTTAAAATATGCCGGTGCCCAGTGTCTGATCACGACACGTATTATTAAGTTTTTTTAAAATGAGATTAAAAGAGTAATGTTATAAATCACATCAGAATGATTCCAGTATTAAAAATATCTACAAAATATATCCGTAATTATACACAACATTAGCAACATATTTTTTATAAAGTGTATGATAATGATGATGTGCATGCGAACATAATTCCTAGCTTCTGCAGTCATCATCAACCATTATTTTTCGAAGCATGCGTAAGTATAATTTGCAAGAACGTTGATAGGAGTATGATTTTCACTATTCATGATAGATATAAACTGCTCAGTTTCGGGTGTGATGTTAAGATTTGTAATATATTTATCGGCCTCAGAGAAAAGATACTTTCTATAGAGTTCAAACAGATCCCACTGCATTATGAAATTAATTCCGTCTTCAACTTATGTCATCTGACATCGTCTGCAAATGGGTCTGGTGTGTCTTTCTCTTTCTATTTCTAGATTAGGTGAGTCAGGACGAAGCCTAGCGATTCAGGTGTGAGATTTCTTCAACCCAGTTGTCAATAAATTTGTCCTGAGTTTATCGTTTAACATTACAAAAAAATTATAAACATAGATCTTCTTTCCATAGTCTTGGTTTCCCAAAATGAACCCAGGTTGACAATAAAAAAACAATATTTTCACACGAGTAGTCCAATTTTCTATGCCAATACTGCCTGGTCCCAGGAGACAATTTTATGCATTTTCAAAATGTGGTTATCCGGTTGTGCCCTGAGACCATACTGACTGCTCAGTGTCTTTTTCTTCATTGACATGTGCACATGTCTTACAGGCACTGGTTACCGAGGATTCCTGAGACGAGTCCAGTATTCCAGGGTCTGCACATGTTGTTTTAGCAAAAGCGGGGAGTGACCAGTGTCGCCGTATATGGCAAGAGTAGGTGTTTGTCTTCTTACAACAAGCATATTTTTTAGGTAGAAGAGATATATTTTCTCGGAGTCAATTGTTTTCTACCATTAGGCCTATATGGTTTTTCACAGCCATACAGTAGGACAGAGCTTATCAAGCTGTCAATCAGATTTAGTGCTAGCTTTAACCCTTTAACCGCCAAATTATTCAATTTGATTTTTCACCCACTTGAAGTTTGTGTCTCGCTGACGCGATCCACAACTTCAAAATCAGACTGTACTTGTATTGCCTTGTATAATCGAGGCTATATTATTTGGCAAATCAGACTGTACTTGTATTGCCTTGTGTAATCGAGGCTATATTATTTGGCAGATCAGACTGTACTTGTATTGCCTTGTGTAATCGAGGCTATATTATTTGGCAAATCAGAATGTACTTGTATTGCCTTGTGTAATCGAGGCTATATTATTTGGCAGATCAGACTGTACTTGTATTGCATTGTATAATTAAGGCTATTTTATTTTGAAGATCAGACTGTACTTGTATCGGCGTGTGTGATTGAGGCTATATTATTTGACAGATCAGACTGTACTTGTATTGCATTGTATAATTAGGGCTATATTATTTGATAAATCAGACTGTACTTGTATTGCCTTGTGTGATTGAGGCTTCATCATCGGTTCCGGAAACCTTCATTCCTAGAGTTTTCTTTACTAATTTCCTCAAATCGGTTTGAGCATAAAGATAAATTGCTGGATTAGCAAGAGAAGAAAGTACAGCTACAGCTAAGTAGCAGGCTCGCGTTAATGCAAAATCAACCATATTTTCCCTGGCATCAGTTTGTTTCCAAGTGACTCCCGTAGAAAAAAGTGCAACGCGGAACAAGACAAAAGGTACTGTAGTACCCAGAAACGAGCCAGAGACGAGAGCCACCATTTTAATTGCCCTTTTGCCGGAGAAAACTTGTTTTTTGCTTTGTTTTTTGGTTTGACTGGCCTCCTCTCCTGTTGACTGGGCAGCTACTTGAGCCTTATGTTTAGATATAAGCAAAGTCAGGCGAAATAATACATAACCAGTAATAACAGCAGGTGGCATGAAGAAGAATAAAACAGTGATAGGATTCAAATATAAGAGCGCTGACGCGGGAGGCTGACAATTAAGTCCGGTGGTCACCATTGGCCTGCCAAATATAGCAATGCTGATACCCGCGTACACCTGTCCTATCAAATGTATTACCAGAGATGTCACTATAATCTTCAGACGGTTGAAATATCGACTGTATGTTAAAGGTCGAAAAAACACAACAAATCTCTCATAGGCCATATAGCCGACCATGTGCGCCATGGAAAAGAAAAAACCGGCGTTCAGTACCCCAAAAAACTGACAAACCTCCAATGGGAGAAATGTGGCATAATTGCCAATTACGAGTGCTGCCATGGGTTCTAGGACTGTATTGATATAAGCCAGATCACATATCATGTAAGAGCATAACACCATATACTGTGGGGTGTGCAACTGTGGCTCTCTCCTTATCACATACAACATAAGAAGATTTGCAAAATTAACATAAAAACAGAATAAAATTATAACCAATATCGTCAACACTTGTTCTGTGATTGTGTCTGTCACAATTTGTATTGGTTCTGGTTCTACTGTCACTAAGTCCTGTGCTGTGTATGGCAGACTGATCTCACTGGTGATGCTGATATCAGTGAGAAAGGGATCACCTCTTCCTACAGAGTGTGACAATCCATCATCTTCATAAATAGCTGTTGAAGATATGATCAGATCTGGTGAATATTTCTCTGAGCTTACCACTGTTGTTTGTTCATTTTTCCATAACTTTGTTGTCATTCTCGCTTTTCAATACTGTACTTTCTTAACATCCGGATTGCTGGAACAAAATAATAAAAGCATATTAGAAAATGCGGAAAACTAAAGCCTCAAATGGTGCATTTTAGAGCATATTTCGGCCCAAACATGTCTGTTTTCGTTATTGTTATTTTTAAGTCAACACATTTTCTAAACGTCCGAAGTTCCGAAGTTGTATGTTCTGAAAACTTTAAGCTCCGAAATTAGGGCATATACATCTTTTCGAATTCTTTATCGTGATTATTAGGCCATATAAAGCATATTACTGTGTCTATAGTGTCTCTTATTTTGTATGTCTAACTTTGCTTTTTGGGACAAAAAAATACTACAAACTTACAAATTATCTTAGGCCTCATGGTCATATTTCAAAAATTTGAATTTAAATGATTGTATGTTTATCAGGTACGATATAATTATGTTTCTGTTAATACTGAGTGACTACCCCCCCCCCCCCCCATCAGAGACGAGTGAGTGAAGGAGTTGTCCACACTAAAGCAGCAAGGCAATGATATATAAAACGATCCTCCAGTTATCTGAGATATAGGCATAATAAGCAGAAACATAACTAAAGCTAAATTTGTCGAAATCTAAATTTCATATCCCTATTTTATTCAAGTTTTTGACTATGATTTACAATTGTGTGACATTTTACGCGATTTAAACTTTTAATATTTCTCAAATGCAAGGGATGGGATGTATGATCTTTCAAGTCAAGCCTACTTACCGTCATACACGAAGTTTCTCCAGCCAAATTGTCGTGTGCAGGACCAGCCTGACCAACAGCACAAGCACTTGCTCACCAGGATCTGAAGGCTATTACAGGACCAGCACTAGCCCCAGGTAGGTCCGCGGCTCTGGGAAGGACGGCTTCAGTGGGAGCGATGTTTCTCCAGCCAGGTCTGGTTGATTGTAGTATGCAGCAGGACAAGCAGGACCAGCACTTGCAATGCTCACCAGGATCTGAAGGCTATTACAGGACCATCACTAAGCACCTGGTAGGACTACAGCACTTGTTCACCAGGATCTGAAGGCTATTAAGGTGCGAGACACCGTGTACTGTGTCAACGAGAGCAGTGATGATAATCGCCCTTGATCTGGTAGTTATGTGTCCACAGCCAGAGAAGGGTCAGCCAGTGTAAAGCGCGCATATCTAAATATCTACCACCCCTTCCCCAAGAATACCTTCAGACCAGTCATAATTATTGCAGCTTTATGAATGGTGATGGTGATGCATTCTAAAGATGCTGTTGTTGACGCCATGCTTCTGTTGCTAGCTCACCTGGTTCAGCCTCACATCCTGTCATGATAGGCGAGGCGGGGGGGGGGGGGGTGCCGTAACGTCTCTCCTGCCTGAGATAGGATGGACTACACATCATTGTCATCAGGTGATGACATAATATTGTAAAAGTGTCACACGTATCACTAATTTGAGTGATACGTGTGACACTTTGACTGCTGGTGAAATAGGTTGCCGTGTCGTCCTCCGTTTCAGCCACTGAGGCTAGGGAAATAGATTGGATGTATCCATGCTGCCATTATTTCGTCCACGATGAGCCTTTTTTGGCTTTATATACAGAAATATATACAATATAATCTTACAAACATGCAATTGTAAGTAAAATTATGTACATCAGGATGTCGAATACAGGTGACCAGCACCCTAACTAAGTTCGACATCCAGAATGAAATTTATATACATGGTAATTGCACTTAAAAGTAAAATTAAATAAAAATATACTATACATAATTTTTGTTTCTCGCGCTAAAACCAGAGATAAAATAACTACATATTAGAATAAAAGTAGCAAACAAAGCGTTTGATTCTTCCAGGTTCTGTACTCCGCCTCAGTAGCCAGTAGTACATTCCCACTGTGACTATTAGGGTCTTTAACCCTTTAACCGCCAAATTATTCAATCTGAATTTTCACCCACTTGAAGTTGTGTCACGCTGACGCGATCCACAACTTCAAGTGAGTGAAAATTATTCAGATTTGACAAAATGGAGGTCAACTATTTTCAAATATTGCTGATTGATGTCACATTTTATCTTTAACATGTTCAAAAGGTGGTACATAATGTGCTAATAAAAAATGAAAAACCGAATATATCCGACACCGGCGGTTAAAGGGTTAAATTAAGATTATGGTAACTGTTTCTCATTCCCATTGGCAAAGTTGAGATGCTTTTCTATCCGGCAAGGCGAGGCGTGGGCCCAATGTCGGACTGATGTTGGGCCAGAATCATATGGTGGTCTTTTTTTGAATAGTCATGCAGGCGTTATTATTGTTGTTTAGTTCCTTTTTGAATGTCTGCTCAGCTCAGCTCTAGCTTTGTGTTACTAGTCGAGTCATTTTACGGCAAATAAAAGACCCAACCCAGCAGCAATTGTATTCTTCACCAATCAGCTCAGAATTATCATAAATCCCCTAAAATCCAATTGGTGGAAGAATAACAAAAAGTGTAATACCTCTTTTTGAATCATCATAATATTACCAAAAATGGATTCTTCAGTCTAAAACTCAAAAAGAGGTATTAGAAGTGTTCATACTGGTATGTGATTAAAATCATAATTTCTTATTCTTGGCTTTGAAATTTACTATTGCACATGAGCTTGAATCATTAAACTAAACCATATTATTAATTTTAAAAGATGTATTACACTTGTTTCCAATTTTCTTTGTTAAAAAACATATTTTAAAACCAAATTGACTTTGAAACTGAACTTTTAATCTTGAATATGACCTAAAATCTTCCAAATATTACAAAACATGGATTATCCTGCCGAAAGCACATCAAAAAGGGTTCATCGCGTGCAAAGCGTCTTATGGTTGTTTCCATATTGGAAACATATCAGGTATTCGGACACCCGAGTCTTACAGAAAAACGCGTTACGTTTTCGCAGAAATCAACTTTTAACATGGGTACCATAAACAAATCACATATGCGAGTATTTTTAAAATAACTAATTTCGGGCGGCCCCTGCGCGAAATAAAAACTCACTTCAACACCAGTTCTATACAAACATGATAAACATGGGCGGGTATTCTCGTACAAGTTACGAATATCGTAGGCTTCTGATAGGTCGAGATGGCAATCTCGACCTATCAGAAGCCTACGATATATCGTAACTTGAACGAGAATACGGACCCACGTCCTGACCTGATGGAAATGGACATTAACTTAATGCTAAATTTATCGAACGCGTGCCGTCATCATATCTAAAAAAATGACTGCATGGATAATCAGGAGAATCTAGATGGACACTGGTTCCTCACCAAGCACAAAACATTGAACCAATGCTGCCTGAGTAACCCATTGGCCCATTGGGCACATGACGTTTTTGCGACGTTGAATCAACGCCAATGACGCTGATATGACGTCGCAACAACGTCGTATGCCCAGTGGAAAGTACATGGCATGGCTTGTAGCCTGGACAGTCAGCAACAACAAAAAACATGAAGGATTGTTCTTCTCCTATGATCATGATGAGAGCATGGTGAATAGTAATTATAGCGGAGGGCTACGTCTCCTTCAGAGAAGGTGAACCTTTCAAGAAATATAATGCATCCTTATTACTTGTTGTAAAAAGTAACAGACAGACAGACAGACAGATATTTTATTGACAGAAAAAAAGTCAATCCAGACTTATTTGTCATAGAAATAAGAGAGATATATGTACATGTATATACAAGATTGTGATTTTTTTAAAATCATATGCCAATATACAGAGTATGACATACATAACTAAAATTATGTTGACTGGCATTGCCATAAAAACACTGGGTGTTACGATAACATAAATGAGTGCTACTTAAAATAAGATTAAAAGGCATTGCCAAGATAACATAGGATCTATCATTTTGTTTCCCGCACCAAAACCAGAGATAAAATAGCTACTATGTATAACATACTAATTATATTTATATAGTAGCAAAAAAGACACTCTGGAAAGCGTAGCAACCTAAAATATATTTGTTTGTTGTAAAAAGTAACACTATTTTGTTTTCTATCAAGAAAAAATCAAACAAACGTGGTATTGATTACGCGGTGGTTATCAAACTTTTTCGTTTAGGGTGACTTTGTAATTAGCGCTTTTGAATGACGAGATATCTGACCATGATTGTATGATCTGACGCAGCCACATCACAACAACTGATAAAACAATGACAAGTTACACGCTAATTACATCTCTTAACACGAGGTTTACTTCTCCTGGAAATACACGCTGAAACTGAGTGAAGTAACGCTCCAGTGTTGGCTTAATGTATGGGAACATCGCAAATGGTAGATCAACATCATGCCAACATTGGCACTTCCTTTCCTCTATCCTTCTTTCCTTCTTTCCTTTCTTCATTTTTTCCTCCCTTTCTCTTTTCTTCTTTCCTTTCTTTCTTAATTTCTTTCCTCTCTCCTTCCTCTTCCCTTCCTTCCAGTGTTCCATGGTTCCTTCCTACCTCTTTTATTACTTCTTTCATCTCTTCCTTCCTTCCTTTATCTCTTCCTTCCTTCTTTTCTTCCTCTCTTTCTTTCTTTCTTTCTCTCTTTCTTTCTTTCTTTCTTTCTTTCTTTCTTCCTTTCTTTCTTTCTTTCTTTCTTTCTTTCTTTCTTTCTTTCTTTCTTTCTTTCTTTCTTTCTTTCTTTCTTTCTGTCTTTCTTTCTTTCTTTCTTTCCTTCCTTCCTTCCTTCCTTCCTTCCTTCCTTCCTTCCTTCCTTCCTTCCTTCCTTCCTTCCTTCCTTCCTTCCTTCCTTCCTTCCTTCCTTCCTTCCTTCCTTCCTTCCTTCCTTCCTTCCTTCCTTCCTTCCTTCCTTCCTTCCTTCCTTCCTTCCTTCCTCCCTTCCTTCCTTCTTTCCTTCTTTCCTTCCTTCCTTCCTTCCTTCCATCCTTCCTTCCTTCCTTCCATCCATCCATCCATCCATCCATCCATCCATCCATCCATTCATCTGTTCATTCATTCATTCATTCATTCATTCATTCATTCATTCATTCCTTTATTCATTCATTCATTCATTCATTCATTCATTCATTCATTCATTCATTTATTCATTCATTCATTCATTCATTCATTCATTCATTCATTCATTCATTCATTCATTCATCCGTTCGTTCGTTCGCTCGTTCGTTCGTTCGTTCGTTCGTTCGTTCGTTCGTTCGTTCGTTCGTTCGTTCGTTCGTTCGTTCGTTCGTTCGTTCGTTCGTTCGTTCGTTCGTTCGTTTAGTCGTTCGTTCGTTCGTTCGTTCGTTCGTTCGTTCGTTCGTTCGTTCGTTCGTTCGTTCGTTCGTTCGTTCGTTCGTTCGTTCGTTCGTTCGTTCGTTCGTTCGTTCGTTCGCTCGTTCGTTCGTTCGTTCGTTCATTCGCTCGTTCGTTCATCTTGTTCATTTATTCATTTATGCATTCATTAACTCATTCTTTTATTCATTCACTAATTCATTCATTCTTTATTTGTCTTATGTTGTGTAGTTTACAAAATGCCACTGAAATCTGATACATAGTTTGTAATAAGATCACATAATTTGGTTATTTTGTTGTGATGCTCTTTGTAAGATAACATATAGCGTACAAAAGGTTCTAAAACATACAGTAAGGATATAAATCTTTGCAATCATTGATACTTGAAACATGACCGTTTATATTTGACCATCTTCTCCAGGACTTACATGCCCGCAGGGAGAAGCAATCCCACTCCTAACGCGCCTTTCTCATCTACGCAGATCGTATTGCGATGTAAGTTGCCTCAATATGGGGCCGACGACTACGGCGTCGGCCCCATATTGAGGCACATTACACAGCAACATGATCCACAAAGATGAGAACGGGGTGTAAAGATTTTCCAAAGGGAATATATATTTCACAGGGACTGTTTTAAAATCTGATGAAAACTAATAGGGCTTCAATTATCTCCCATGTTTTACATTGTATCGATTCTTAGCTAAGCTGTCCTACCTGTCACTGTATAATTGAGCGATATGACACCTATTGCCTACGTGACTGTTTTTAGCGCACGTGTCACAGTGATGAACATCTTCTGAAGACAAAATACCCTATAATTATAAATGTACAAGTCTCACGCAACAAATCTTGTGTTGGGAGATGATAATTGCCATGTAAAATATCATTGTTTTACCAGTTGTTGTGATGTAGCCGCGCCGGATACGTGTTTCAAAAGCGCTAATCACAAAGTCACCCAAAACGAAAACAAATGATAATCACCGCGTGATCAATACGGCTTTGTTTTAATCTTTTATATTAGAAAACAAAATAGCGTTACTTCACATCAAAGAATAAGGATGATAAATATAAAAAAAGATTTAGCCTTGAAGCCATTCTAAAGGTACCGGCATCACAACAATTATGGTATTATCCAATTTATTTACACCTGCTTTTGTTAAAGAACCACATGAAATTTAGCTTCACGATTTCATCATTTTTATGCTTCATGTACATTGTTATAAATTATATTATTCCTATGAACATAGAAGAAAGTAAATTGGCCAGCTTATTGTTCTGAAATGTATACATGAACATATGCATTTTCTTAATATATTATCTTGAAGGTGTCTAAATCTCCGTAATTAAATCTGAAGAGTGGAAAGTATAACATGAAAATCACACTTTTCCAATCTACATCATATATCAAATGTAAACTCTATTGCGATCTATGATACCATTTTTTATTCAATAAATTTTAATTAAACTATGTCATGTAATATAGGCCCTATATATTGTGTAAATAATGCAACACAGGAGCTTAGAGGGTTAATCAGCTAAGATTCTCCAGGGAATATATGAATCCAGATGATCTTAGACCTCTAACCCTTTAGGCGCTAAGAATGACAATAGTCATTTTTAATTTGTTTGATTGGCATGTTAAAACTTTAACCGCCGGTGTCGCATATATTAGGGTTTTTATTAGCACATTGAGTACCACCTTTTAAACATGTTAAAGATAAAATGTGACATCAATCAGCAATATTTGAAAACAGTTGACCTCCATTTTGTCAAATCTGAATAATTTTCACTCACTTGTAGTTGTGGATCGCGTCAGCGAGACACAACTTCAAGAGGGTGAAAATTTAAATTGAATTATTTGGCGGCTAAAGGGTTAAATCACAGTCATTGGGAATGAAATGTGTGTTTCAACATCAAGCAAATGCTTTAAACAAATCAGATTTAGTGAGTTTTTTTACCCACTTGAAGTTGTGGGTCGCGGTAGCGAGACACAACTTTTGGTGGGTGAAAATTTAAATTAATGTAGCGCTTGTAGGGATGTGCTCATTCGTCGTTGTCATTTATAACATAGCATAGTTTGAATATGATTAGGCCTAATTGACAAGAACAAATGATATAAACCATCACAATAAGGTCGTCTTAGTTTAAATGTAAGATATTGCTTGGACTTGGAGGGTATTACCATGTGTTTATCATCTCGCTATCATCAGGTGGTCTCTGTGTGAGCTCAAAAGAGGTCAAAAAATAATTTGATTTTTGATAGGAATAGGCCTAGCTAAAGTTTTTATTTTATGTAAAGGTGTGTAGGCGTAAGTATATGATAATGCCCGAGATGCTCTACATTCTTAGCTGTAGAAAAGGCCGAGGCCGAAAGCCGAAGCCCTTTCCACAGCTAAGAATGTAGAGCCCCGAGGGTTTTAACTGATTTAAAACACACCCGACCTTAATGAGGACCTGGGCGGGGGCCCTAGGGTAGTGGTTAGCACGGCTGCCTTTCACGCCAGAGTCCGGGGTTCGGTTCCCGGTCTCGGCGGCTTGAAAGAAACAAAATTGTTTCTTCCCCATCCACGTGTGAAAGTTAGCATTGTGGGGAGCCTCCGTGACCGAGAGGTAGCGTGCTCGGCCTCAGACCGCCAGGGCTCGAATTTCGAATCCTGTGTCTGGAGGACAGTGTCATCTCAATCATCTCACCATCCACAAAGGTGGCCTAAAGCCCGATTCATTTCATTTTTTTAATGAGGACCTATTAAAATCAACAGCTCGGTCACACCTGACTGATTATAGCCACATAGGCCTATCATGATAATTGGTCTGTACTTGATCAATAATAACTCTCCATTCCCGGCTTAGAATGCAGTGGTCGGACAAAGAACATAAGGTAGTGGTGTGTTTTAATAGTAAGAAGACAAACCCCTAGGTACTGTACAGCACCGTATACCTACACAATGTCATATATAGTGACCGTGAGATTGAACCCACCCAGACGTTAGAGGCGGAAAGGAAAGTCGGAGATCTAGTGTTTATGTTTCAAAAAAACGGTTCTTCCCCGCTCACGCATAAACATTCAGTATAGTGGGGAGCCTCCGTGGCCGAGCGGTAGCGCGCTCGGTCTTAAATGCCAGGGTTCGATTTTCGAATCCGGTGTCTGGAGGGCAATGTTACCTCATTCATCTCATCATACTCAGTATAGCCCACGTGTATATAAAGGTGGCATAAGGCCCCATTCATTAACAAGAATAATTATGGGTCGTCGTGGTCTTTTTGCCACTCTAGTCAGACTGTGCCGCTCGGTCGCTCTCAGATATATAGACTTTACTAAGTATACATTGATACTGGGGAATCAGTGAAGCGAGTTCTCAAACAACGCTGAATTATTTTACATAAACCATGGAGACCAAAGATGTTCTTTTTAATTTGAAATCATCGTAAATGTCTTATTCAGCTCTTTCCGATTCATTTGAATACCTATGTTATGGGTCTACGACCATTATGAATATTTTTACTCCTACAGTCCGCGGATCGATTTTAGACGTCAGAATCTGACGTCTACAGACGTCATATTCTGACGACTGAAGTCGATCCCCGCACTGTAAGGGTAAACCTAATGAACCATTAACCTCGTACTCACGACTATAGTCGCTTTTAGTGCGTTTTAATACTCGATATATTATCACTGTCATTGGAAACTAAATGTGTGCTTAACCGTCAAGATGTGCAAATGTTTCGTCTCGAATTCAACAAATTTGAGTAATTTTCAGTCACTTGAGGTTGTGGGTCGCTGTAGAGACACACAACTTCAAGTGGGTGAGAATTTAAATTTTAATGTATCCCTTTAAGAGTTAGCGCTATAGGCCTGTTTTCGAATACACCCAACAAACACAAAACATTTGTATAACATTTACACAACGTCGGCACAACGTCTTCGACGTTGATCCAACTTTGTATAAATGTTATACAAATGTTTTGTGTTTGCTGGGTAGTAGTCTTTCTGTGTTTTTATTATAGTCATATTCACATGGTGAAAGATTTTCACTGATTCCTCGGGCAATTTTCAACCAATTGTCATGAAATTTTACAAGCACTACTTTTCTAGTGATGCGGCGACTTCAATCAAAAATGTTGTATAGTTTTAAAGTTAGTCTACTTAACATATAGTAATACCTTCTAAAACTACGAGAAATATTCAGTGTAGTCACCGCATGATATAGCAAAATAAGATAAGATTTATTTATAGTGGCAAGTGTATACAGTAAAACATTAGCTAACAACAGCTATTTCAGCGACTTGTGATATAAAACATGACATAGCAATAACATCTAAAACAGGCAATTTGGCTGACTCGGTTCTGCAGATACCTGGAGCTTAGGTAAAATTATAGTGTGCTCAAAATGTCATGAAAATTGGCTTAGAATTGACTGAGGAATAAGGGAAATTAATTCACCCTCGTTGATGAATTTACTGTGACTTTGACTATAGCATTTACTTGTTTAGTCAGATTCTAAAGGTGACAGTCTTATAGTATGTCTAAAAGCTGTGACACACAGAAATGTTGTGATTTAAACTGTCCAAGTAATTTTCCGTGACTTGAAGTTGTGGATCGCGGTAGCGAGACACAACTTCAAGTGACTGAAAAAATACATTTATTAGTACATAACTGCAAGGTTTAATATTTACGTTATCGGATAACCCGATGAGTTGGAGTTTAAGATCGTCTCAAAACATATGTTGATGATTATAAGACTAAAAGAGAAGATCCTTACTGACACGAGAATGGTTTGACAATACATCTTCACTACTACATTTTGGTCACGGTTTATAATGAGCCTCTATTGACAAAATGTTCTTAACTATGGTTGACTAATCGAAAGCCTATTCTTACAAAAATGTGACCCATTCATGTTACATGAACAACACATGATAACACTTGTATTGTATCCAAAATACATGAAGCTACGCATAGCCAACATCATAGACATTATATCCCATATCTCTAAGACATTCTGGAACCATAGTCGTAGCATATGTACACGACTTTTAAGCTATATTTGAAGTTTTTTTAATGTTCTGTGATTTATTCTGACCTCAATGTTATCCAGCTCATTTGGCATAAACATATTTTTATTCACCAAAATTGCAACAAGACAAAAACAATAATACTGTAGTACAATGTTCCCCCCCCCCCCCTACCATGGGCATATATAAATGCCTCGGCTGTGATTAAGCAGCTGACCACAGGATCAACCTAAACAGCGGACTTATGTGTCCTTTTTCTTTGCAGAGACATGGTATGGTATGAGACATGTATTATGTATGTTTATCTCTTTTAGGGAGGCGACCAATGAGACCAAAACATATAGTTGTAAAACAAAATTAGAATAAAATAATAAAAGATATAAAGCTACCTGTATGCAAACTTGACAATTTTATCATAGAAGTGATATATTCGTTCAATATAATGCAGCTTACGAACTCCACATAGCCCGAGCTGTACCTGAAACTATGTTTGTATCGCAGATGGCGACGGTACACAAACGTGTAGTGACTCATATGGGCGCTCAAGGGTAAGACTTGGCCACAAATTTATCAAGTGAATCATAGATGTGTTAAAACTAGTAGCATTTTACTTATATTTAGACATTTTAAGCTCGTTTTTAGGTTCGTCATTAATAAAAGATGTTGTGGTTACGTTTTCGATATCATTGTGTAGATTGCTCTCACGCACCGCCATGATAACAAACATTTAGCCTTCTAACTGTGGAATACTTCATTCATTTAACCCTTTAACCGCCGGTGTCGCATATATTAGGTTTTCATTGTTTATTAGCACATTATGTACCACCTTTTAAACATGTGACAAAGATAAAATGTGACATCAATCAGCAATATTTGAAAACAGTTGACCTCCATTTTGCCTAATCCGAGTAATTTTCACTCACTTTAAGTTATGGATCGCGTCAGCGAGACACAACTTCAAGTGGGTGAAAATTCAAATTGAATAATTTGGAGGTTAAAGGGTTAAAGTTAACACAATTAAAGTTTTACTGGAATGAAACATGGAAACAAAGAAAACTAAATGGTCCCACACAGTTGATGACTACATAATGGTATACTATGTAGATCTAACAGAATTCAGGATATTGACATTGATATAGGGTTTAAATGACATGGCTGGCTGGCTGTTTTTTGTAAGATTGTCGAACCGTTTAAAATAGCGCCCTTTTAACCTTTTCACGCCTGAATTTACCATTGTCACCCTCATCCACTACAAGTCGCGAATTGCTGTCGCAATTCTCGACTTGTAGTGGATGAAGATGATTTCATGTGGTTTAAAAAATACAGAAAATTGCCATGTATTGGTAAACCAATTTCGTGGAAATTTTCGTTCTAAAATCCTTAGTTAAAGGAAAATTAAGTCTGTTTCCAGGGAAGTAAAATGATGCTTTAATGCATCGTGACGGCTTAAAGGGCTAATATACATTGGGCAGCAGAATCACTGATGCATCATCATGATTGTGATGGTCAGTAAGGTGAGTACCATAGCCGTGATAATGCCTCAGTGACATTATCATGTGATGGTCAGTAAGGACTGTACCATAGCCGTGATAATGCCTCACTGATTCTGTGCATCATGGTCTACACGGCGGCTGGTAAGTGATAGGCCCCACTAGCTCCACAAAAGGAGAGCTATAAATGTTATGTGAACATCGTAGTCTGACACTCGTCAGTGGAAGTTCAACTCGTCAACATGTCTGTACTTACTGCAATGATGGTAATTTACGTTTGTCTGATAGTTTCGGCAAGCCTTGTTGGTGGAAAAAAGAATAAGTCAATCAACTGTGATAGTAAGAAGACATTTATATTAAAGCTGCTTTGTAGTTTGATAGTTCCAGCTATTCTTTTTAATGTTATTTAGAACTAATACTGAAATATCTAATCCAAACAGGATTTTGTAGTATAATTTTTAAATATAGGCCTACAATAGCGTGTTTGGAGGTAATTATGTTAATTTGTGAACCGACCTTTGAGCGCTGATCAGAACCAGGGCCCGTATTCTCGTACAAGGTACGATATATCGTAGGCTTCTGATTGGTCGAGATGGCCATCTCGACCAATCAGAAGCCTACGATATATCGTACCTTGTACGAGAATACGGGCCCTGGTCTCTGCTCCCACACACCGCAAAGACTAGTGGTCACCGTGAGGGGCCCTAGTGGGTGTTTCGGAAGCAATATTGAGACCTTGCCATCGCGTCGCAGGATTTGCCACACCGCAACGACCATTTTCCGACGCGACGAAAATCGACGAACTCATAGTCGTGGGAGTGTCTACCCAGCAACGATTGTTTAAGATTATTGTCGCGTCTTAACCCTTTAACCGCCGGTGCCGTCCATATTCGTTTTTTACATTTTTTATTAGCATATTACATATCAGCTTTTAAACCTGTTACAGATAAAACGTGACATTAATCAGCAAGATTTGAAAATTGTTGACCTCCATCTTGTCAAATCTGAATAATTTTCACTCACTTGAAGTTGTGGATCGCGTCAGCGAGACACAACTTCAAATGGGTGAAAATTCCAATTGAATAATTTGGCGGCTAAAGGGTTAAGCAATCGGCGATAGTCCTTGCAGTGTGTGGCAGCACTTAGCTGAGATATATTGTCTTAGCATGATATATGCATGGTCTTAGCAGTTTTAGCTGATGTATATATGGTCTTAACAGTTTTAGCTGAGGTATATGGTCTTAGCAGTCTTAGGTGAGGTATATTGTCTCAACAGTCTTAGCTGAGATATATGATCTTACCAGTCTTAGCTGAGGCACAAGTGATGTATTATGTATATGGGATTGTGCTGATCCAAATTTACTAGATCGGGTTTCGTATTGTCTTGGACACAAGTGATATTTTTTATTGTACATAGATTAACTGAGAGGCGTTTTTTAATATTAAAATATTTATACGTAAAAAATACATATTTTCAGCGTAAAATCGTGGTTGGTTATGTTAAAAACAAGATGATTGAAACATGGTACCTTTTAAAAGCAATGTCATATTTGAAATCCTTGGGACTGAAAACATAGGTATAGACAAGTAAATCTAATTTCCATCTCCATCATTAAGCGATATATGACACGGCCATGTTTAAAAATGGCCACCATCGCCGCCACAGGTCAAATCTGGCTTATAGTTGCGATCAGCCAAAGTTCATAGGCCCCTACTTGTATCACAAAAAGTACGATTTTTTGCTCAGCCTCTGGACTATTTGGAATCGATCGGTTTTTTTGTGCAAAACCTTTTTACAAAACATTTTAAAACAATGTCAATAAAAGAGCTGGGTCTTCGCGATTCACTGAGCACAGTTCTCAACATAAATTGATCTAGCCGGCACACATGTACAGTCTAAGTTTCAAGGAGCGGCTTCCTTTTCAACGCAAGCATTATTGCTTAGCGAACTGAGAAGACTTTGAATCGCATAATATATTCACTTGAATGACTACTACTAGGCGACCGTGGCGTTACCTATTGTACTATTAGACTGACAGGTCAACAGTGCCAATGCTCTGATTTGATTTGATTTGATTTGATTTTACTAGATAAACCGCTGTGTAGGCCTACTCTTCTTAGAAGAACTGTTTTCGTTATACAGACATTGGCATCATTCATACCTATGTGTTCACAATTGATTCATATTTGCCCAACTGATATAATGATGATTGTGATTTTACCAGAAAACCGCCCTAAAGATTGTCAGGTGTTGTACAACACTGGCAACAAATGTAGTGGAGTGTATGAAATTCATATCGGACCTTTTCGAAAACCTGTGAATGTGTATTGTGATATGAACAATGACACAAAGAAGGGGTGCATGGTAAGGGAAACACATTTAAAGGTGATCTATCACTCCTTATATAATATGAATACGTTTGTGACAAATAAATCAAAGTTGCCACAAGATGGGGTACAAGTGTTTCCTTATATGGGTGATTGGTTATCATGTGACCATCTGAGAGGGTCCCATGATAGCCACATGATCACCCCATATAAGGACATAATTATTCATTCCATATAAGGGATGATAGATCACCTTTAAAATAAAATCAAACACTCAATTTAAGAATTAGTCAAGTCCGATATATTTGTCTAGTACAAAATATATACTTTTTCTGTGGCAGGTGTTCCAGAGGAGACTTTCCGGATCGGAAAACTTCCCCAGGAAGTGGTATGAATACTCCAAAGGTTTTGGAGATATCAGTGACGAGCATTGGCTTGGTGAGAACGCTTTTGTTTAAAAAAAAACATAAATGCACTTTGATCACATTTATAATTTGGCCTGATCATGTGGTTTACATTGTCAGAGACACATTTTTTGCTAAGCGTTTCCATATTTGCTAGATGATAATCAAGTCAAGTCAAGTCAAAAAGATAATGAACATATTCTACAGTATGAACGGTGACTCAGGGCCACTGACATTGTTCGTTAAGGCTGTTGATGAATGAGGCGGTGTACAGGCATATGCAATGATTGCAGTCAACATTAAATATATATGCATTATTTCTGCACGCTACCAGCCGCTGGTTGCCTTCCAATCAACCGGAACGCCTAAGAAATCTTTTGGTGCCACTTGTTCACCAACAAACATCTCGGATGTTCTGACACGAAGGCTCGAAGGCATTTTCTGCTACAGGCCCTGCTCTCTAGCCCTTACAGCGCGGGGGTCGACTTTAGACGTCTGTCGACGTCAGATTCTGACGTCTAAAGTCGACCCCCGCACTGCAAGATTAAAAATATTTATAACGGCCGTAGACCCATAACATAGGTATTCAAATGAATTAGAAAGAGCTGAGTAAGACATTTATAATGATTTCAAATTGAAAAAACCCTTTTGTCACAAATTAATAAAGACCCGATGTATGGGATTTGTTTTTTTTCACCTTAGCTCTTTTGCTGCTCGGCAACCCGTTGAGGATCATGGTTATATTTGTACACTTCTTGGAAACCAATTTGTTTTTTCGCGCCTCGGAGCTCTGTCCTCTGAGGAGTTAGACGAGAAGTTAAGCCCTATATCAGGAGTGGTTATAACATAAATTGTAGATATACTAATGTGTAAATTAATCTAGACTCGAACAAAGCTATGTCCAGTAGAATCAATAGATACATGTTGACATAGAGACATGTTGACGTCACATCTAATTATACTGTATTATTGTGTTTTCTCATTGTACTAATTCGCTCTATTTTTATAACGTTTTTTGTTGATTGATGGGAAACAATAATATTCACCTCATCACCAACCAAGACTACTACACTCTACAGATCAACATGAGGAGATTTAATGGTGAATCTGGAGAAGTCAAGTACAGTACATTTAAGGTGGATGCAGCTTATGAGAAGTATACCTTCACGTGGGAGGATTTAGAACATCTGGTGACCCGTGGCGTGAGTTTAGTTACTTTATAAATGTCAAAAATCATTTATCATATATGTTTTAAAATTAAATATAAAGCTCAAGATTACATTCAATAGCATTAGTATTCAATTATTCAATATTCAGTTATATAAGGCAAATTATGAAATACAAATTATTTATATCGGTATGCTACACATTAATTGGGTTATTAGAATCTCACATTTAGGTTGCTATCAATCGTTTTTTTAATCGTTTTTTTAATTTTTAAGCAAAACGTATTTGAGTAATGAAATTGTTCTTCCACTTAGCAAGTAGAAATAAATTTTTTAAAATGACACAATTATAAAACATTCAAATATATATAAACAACAATTATTGTAAAATGTCTTGATATTTAGAAAATAATTATATAATCATCATTCTTTTATATAATATTTTTTGTGTTGAACAAACGTAGCAGCTTACAGTGTTATTCAGTCAATCCGATGGCCAACTTAAAAAAAAATGTTAGAGAACTGCAAAGAATTTTAATGAGGTCCCAGGAACAACATATCTAAAGTATGAAAAATATATTTGGTGGGAGTGAATGAAAAAATACATTTTGTATATCGGGCGTTTTCAAGTCGGTTTGATATTAAAATTCGACTACTTGAAGACATATGCGTCGACGATGGTCAGTTGGGACCATACATGTGCTATGGTGTCAAAGGTCACACAAATAGATACAAATTAAAACTTCGTTATATTGTAGTCATATTTATACTCAAATTGTCAAAAATGTAATGCTGATTACAAATATATGCATCATATTGTCAAAAGTAATGTAGGCATTAAAGGCGACTGGATGCGTTAAAGGGCAATGAGGATGCGTTAAAATGCTACAAAGAAGCCTTATATGGCAATAAAGAGGTGATAACTGGCGACGAAGGGCGTTAAAGAGCGACGGAGAGGGGATAAAGGACGGGGGATGTTATTAATGTTTTTAATCTTATCTATATCGATCTCTAAGTGGAGATTTATCTGTGTATTTTATCCAGATGGTAACGTGAAATTATTGTGACATGGATTGTTTGTGTTAAATCCACGTCGATGTCATGTTCAATGTCAAAGTACTAGTATGTACAAAAACAGCAAAACTAATAAATGATCAATGTTGTCATATTTTAAACCACCGAATGTATAAACTATTCCTCTGGTGGTCTGAGCGATCTCTGCTCTGGTAACACTCAGTAAACTTCAACGATACTTTGAATAAATTCGAGCAGGAGTAATAAAAGAGGTGATATCAGCCGTTTTAATACCTTGGCCAACAAATGACTGCGAACTTATTGTTTTCACGTATTGAGTGCGTCCGTCCCTCTGTCCACCAATATTTGTCGATATAATCTGTTTCGTATTACTGGAATGTACAGTAAACTTCACACGAGGTATGACTGAACCTTGACTGAAAATGAGGTACAGTGATCATCTCAATTTTGACGCATGTGCTCATATTGTAAACCGATCTGAGTGAAAATTACCATATTTACAACAATTTTAGTATGCTATGACAATATGAAGAAGTTTGAATTTTGTTTGTGACATTTGACTCCATTTTCCGCTATGTTTTCTTTAGTGACATTTTTGTCAATATAATGTTTAAATGACGCAGAAGTACTTCCCTTCAACAATTATTATCTATCTATCTTTGTAATCAGCATTAAATTTATGAGAAGTTGAGTATAATTATAACTATTGTAACAACGAAAGTTTAATTCTTTTTAATTTCTGTGACCAGACAATATCATGATTATATAAGCGAATTTTATAGTCAAAACTAATGGACTTCGACAGTCCTACTCATTCCTAGCCAGCTTCTGCAATTACCGACATAATTTTATGTTTTTTTTAACTGAAGTCGCCCGATAACAATTTTATTTTTCACTCACTTCCCCTAAATATATTTTTTAGACTTTTGATGCCCTGGGGACCTTCACATAAATGCATTGTAGCAACAACAACAATCCTTTTTTTAATGTTTGACCCAATATTACCTTAAAGCGACTCTGGCAGGCCAACAATCATCACAAATCATCATATTTAAAAGCATATTTGGTCCTTAATATGTCCATAATATGCGAACATGTCTATACACTAGATGTGCGGAAGTTTTTTAATTTTTGGGTTGCTGTGGCATAATAGCCAGTGTAACGAAAACTTCATTTGTCAGTTATTCCTGTATTTCTTATTTTGGACAAGCAGATCTGAAATTAAATCTCGTAATTATTTCTTCTCTAACTGTTAAATGCGCAACACACAATTTGACAAAGACATACGCAATTCTAGTCTATGGACATATTGACATAAATTATTATGGATATATCAAGGAGCCAAATTAAAAATGATGATTTTGACCAGATTAGGTCGCTTTAAATTGACTGGACAAGTATAACATAGACAAGAAAAATTATTTAACATGTAGTTTTTCAACATATATTGTAAATTCATGCAGACTGTGAAATGTAATTCAATTACTATTGTATGTGGTGTTGTTGTGGCATTGGTTATTTTTTAATTAATAAAACCATATTATTTCACATCATAATTGTTATGTGATCTTTTTTGCAGAGGATTCTAGACGTCAGATTCTGACGTCTAAAGTCGACCCCCGCACTGCAAGAATAAAAATATTTATAACGGCCGTATACCCAAAACATAGGTATTCAAATGAATTAGAAAGAGCTGAGTAAGACATTTATAATGATTTCAAATTGGAAAAACCCTTTTGTCACAAATTAATAAAGACCCCATGTATGGGATTTGTTTTTTTTCACCTTAGCTCCTTTGCTGCTCGGCAACCCGTTGAGGATCATGGTTATATTTGTACACTTCTTGAAAACCTATTTGTTTTTTCGCGCCTCGGAGCTCTGTCCTCTGAGGAGTTAGACGAGAAGTTAAGCCCTATATCAGGAGTGGTTATAACATAAATTGTAGATATACTAATGTGTAAATTAATCTAGACTCGAACAAAGCTATGTCCAGTAGAATCAATAGATACATGTTGACATAGAGACATGTTGACGTCACATCTAATTATACTGTATTATTGTGTTTTCTCATTGTACTAATTCGCTCTATTTTTATAACGTTTTTTGTTGATTGATGGGAAACAATAATATTCACCTCATCACCAACCAAGACTACTACACTCTACAGATCAACATGAGGAGATTTAATGGTGAATCTGGAGAAGTCAAGTACAGTACATTTAAGGTGGATGCAGCTTATGAGAAGTATACCTTCACGTGGGAGGATTTAGAACATCTGGTGAACCGTGGCGTGAGTTTAGTTACTTTATAAATGTCAAAAATCATTTATCATAGATGTTTTAAAATTAAATATAAAGCTCAAGATCACATTCAATAGCATTAGTATTCAATTATTCAATATTCAGTTATATAAGGCAAATTATGAAATACAAATGATTTTTACCGGTATGATACACAATAATTAGGTTATTAGGATCTCCCATTTCATGTTGCTATTTTTATCAATCGTTTTTTTTATTTTTAAGCAAAATGTATTTTAGTAATGAAATTGTTCTTCCTTTTAGCAAGTAGAAGCAAAGTTGTAAAAATGACACAATTATAAAACATTCAAATATATATAAGCAACAACTATTGTAAAATGTCTTGATATTTAGTGAATAAAGATATAATCATCATTCTTATAACTAACAGTTTTTGTTCTGTTTACAAATCATTATTATATTAATAAATCATTATAATTTATTCCAATTACTGACGTCAAGCATGTAAGGATTGAGGGTTGTGTTAAACAAACGTGACAGCAATTCATTCAATCTGAGAGCCAACTTAAAAAACAATTGTTAGAGCACTGCAAATAATTTTAATGAGGTCCCAAGAATAACATATCTAAAGTATGAAAAATATATTTGGTGGGAGTGAGTGAAAAACACATTTTGTATATCGGGCGATTTGAAGTAGGTTTGATATTAAAATCTGACTACTTGCAGACAGATGTGTCGACGATGGTCAGCTGGGACCATATGTACTATGGTGTCAAAGGTCACACAAATAGATACAAATTAAAACTTTGCTATTTTGTAGTCATATTTATACTCGAATTGTCAAAAATGTAATGCTGATTGCAAATATATACATCATATTGTCAAAAGTAATGTAGGCATTAAAGGCGACTGGAGGCGTTAAATGGCACTGGGTATGTGGTAAATTGCTACAAAGAAGCATTATATGGCACTAAAGATGTGATAACTGGTAACGAAGGGCGTTAGGGGGCGACGGAGAGGTCGTAAAGGACGGCGGATATTATTAATGCTCTTAATCTTATCTATATCGATCTCTAAGTGGAGATTTATCTGTGTATTTTATCCAGATGGTAACCTGAAACTATTGTGGCAATAGATTGTTTGTGTTAAATTTACGTCGATGTCATGTTCAATGTCAAACTAGTATGTTCAAAAAACAACAAAACTATTAAATGATCAATGTTGTCATATTTTAAACCACCGAATGTATTAACTATTCCTCTGGTGGTCTGGCGGAGATCAATAATATATGAATGATCTCTGGTCTGGTAACACTTTGAATAAATTCGAACAGAAGTAAAAATGAGGTGATATCAGCTGTTTTAATACCTTGGCCAACAAATGGCTGAGAGCTTATTGTTTTCACGCATTGAGTGCGTCCGTCCCTCTGTCCACCAATATTTGTCAATATAATCTGTTTCGTATTATTGGAATGTACAGCAAACTTCACACGAGGTATGACTGAACCTTGACTGAAAATGAGGTACAGCGACCATCTCAATTTTGACGCATCTGCTCATATTGTAAACCGATCTGAGTGAAATCACCATATTTACAACAAACAATCCTGGCATATTCAACGTTATATGTTCCTTTATGATAGTTTTTAGCAATACAATATATATATTTGTAATCAACATTACATTTCTGACAATTTTGGTATGCTATAACAATATGAAGGAGTTTTAATTTTGTTTGTGACATTTGACTTCATATTCCGCTATGTTTGCTTTAGTGACATATTTGTCAATATAATGTATATATGACGCATAAGTCTGCATAGACTTCCCGTCAACAATAATTATCTATCTATCTTTGTAATCAGCATTACATTTTTGAGAAGTTGGGTATAATTATAACTATTATAACAATGAAGTTTTAATTCTTATTAAATCCTGTGACCAGACAATATCATGAATATATAAGCGAATTGTATAGTCAAAACTAATGGACTTCGACAGTCCTACTTATACCTAGCCAGCTTCTGCAATTACAGACATAATTTTATGTTTTTTTTTAACTGAAATCGCCCGATAACAATTTCTGTTTTTTCACTCACTTCCCCTAAATATATTTTTTTGACTTTTGTTGCCCTGGGTACCTTTACATAAATGCATTGTAGCTACAACAACAATACTATTTTTAATGTTTGACCCAATATTACCTGAGCAACTCTGGCAGGCCAAAAATTATCACAAATCATAATTAATCATAATTAAAAATTAGATATGTTCCTTAATATGTCCATAATATGTGAACTTGTCCATACACTAGAATTGCGGAAGTCTTTTAATTTTTGGGTTGCTGTGGCAACATAGCAAGTGTACCGAAAACCTAGTTTGTCAGTTATCCCTGAATTGCTTATTTTGGACAAGCATATCTGAAATTAAATCTTTTTCTTATTTCTCCTCTAACTGTTAAATGCGCAACACAAAATTTGGAAAAAACATACGCAATTCTAGTCTATGGACATATTGACATAAATTATTATGGACATATCAAGGAGCCAAAATAAAAATGATGATTTTGACCAGATTATTTCGCTTTAAAATGACTGCACTAGTATTACATAGACGAGAAAAAGTATTTAACATGTAGTTTTTCAACATATATTGTGAATTCATGCAGACTGTGAAATATAATTTGATTACTCTTGTATAATAATGGTGTTGTTGTGGTGTTGGTTATTTTTAATTAATAAAACTATATTATTTCACAACATAATTGTTATGTGATTTTCTTTACAGAAGATTCCCTTTCTTATAGTAACGGGATGAAATTCTCGACATATGATCAGGACAATGACAATGACGACAAAAACCACTGTGCGACTTATTTTGATACCGCCTGGTGGATGGATGCATGTTTTTGGTCTGCTCTAAATGGAGCTTACAGTCCTACTTCCCTAGTACAAGGTGGCACGGGTATTCTGTGGGAGCGTGATCTCAGAAACACAGAGTCACTGAAGTTTACAGAGATGAAAATCTGCCGCCGATAACTTCAGTAGATATATGATTTATGTCTGGTTGACAAATAGTATAATCTCAACAAGATGATTCTGATTTTTCTATGACTATAAACATGATAAACATAGCTAAACGTGTCGGAGATAATATATCATAATATTTACTCATTCTTTTATTTGATTTATAATAAGTTTAAGATCACATTTACAGGTTATATAAACAATGAGGTGAAAGAAGAATGCAGCATGACGATACCAAACTGCCAAATAAATTTTACTGTTAATTGACGAAATATTGCACAGCCATTTTTATATCCCCAAAAAGTCTTGATATTATAAAAAAATTTTTTCATTACTCACCACTTTATTTTTGGTCACGAAACATGATGGAATATTTATTATTTAATATGTGTGATTAATTTATTATTGTATTGCTGTTTCTGTAAAATATTATATTGTATTATCGTAATTGCTTTGAAATGTATTGTAATTCAACATTTCAGACTGTTTATGTTTTACTAAGTATTGAATCATATTAACTGTGTTGGCAAAAAGGGGAATTTTTTTATATGATTCCAATGAACACAGCTAATTAACTTGTCTAATTAACTTGTCTTGACTTAATGACTTCATTGAATTCCATTTGAAAGGAATATATACAGTTTCTAATGTTATTTTCGCCTTAAATATCTTTGTTTTTGTATGTCGTGTGCATAACTGTATTTCTACTAATATCATATCGTAAATACTCGGGTGTGACATAAATAAATATAGAGCAACAATAGGAAGGTATTAATCTGTTTGTTCACATAGCCTTAAATTCCGGTTTTTATAATCCACTGCACAACAGCCAGACATGCTGGGTGACCTTATCATCCCTAGCGTTCCAAATCATTATAAAATGTATGCTCAATTGCTCAATCCTAAACGTTATTACTATTCTCTTTCCCATTCTTCTAGAGTGTGGAGATATAGAGTCAAATCCAGGCCCTATAATAATTAACAATTTAATATTTTCTCACAGTAACTTTGGAAGTCTTCTGGCCAAAAGATATGACAATAAAATAGCTGAGCTAAAACTTACGGCCACAGAGCATAAACTTGATGTTTTATCACTTTCGGTAACATGGCTGAATAACTCTGTACCCGAGGAATTTCTAACCTTAACTAACTATCAAATTAAAAAAAACTGAGAGATTAGGAATGGTGGAGGTGTCGCTGTAGACTGTGCAAGCCACATAACTGCACGTAGAAGATATGATATTGAGAATACAGGTAATGCTATTAAGTGTATATGGTTAGAAATATTAGCGCAGAGCAAAAATATTTTATTTGATGTATGTTAGAGACCACCAGGTCAAATGAAATGAAATAAATGAGGTTTTATGACACCTTAGTGCATATTAGCTAAACTGGACTAGGAGCCCTGACAGGCTGAGGCCGAGCTGCTACCTCACGGTCACGGAGGCTCCCTAAAATATTGAATCTTTACGAGTGAGCGGGGAAAAACTTTTTGTTTCTTTGAAACTTGAAGGCCAGAGTGGGGTTCGAATCTGCGCTCTCCGACTTTCCAAGCAGGCAGCTTTAACCACTGCACCAGAGCTCGCTAAGCATGAAAAATGGTTCATAGGCAACTATTATCTCAATGTGGTAACTGAATATATGTACCTTGGGTTACTTTTCACTACAAAACTGTAGGCAGAAAAACCTCGCAACAAGAGCTAAAACGGTTTTAATAAAGATGGATAGAGCTTTAAGACAGCTGCCTAATGCCTCGATAGACATATTTCAAAACATATTTGATAGCCGTATCGCTCCTATTCTTTTATACGGATCAGAAATATGGGGAATGTATAATTGCTATATCATTAAAGGCACACATCTATTACCCCTAAAACGCCTTTTAAATGTACCCATCATCACTCCTAATGTATTTGTCTATGGTGATACTGGAAGACATGAACGTAAAATCTGCATTGTCAAGTATCAAATATATGTTAAAGATTTCAAAAATGAAAAATTGTAGATTAGTTCGCAAAAGTGTATAATATGATGCTGTTGAATGAACAGGAAAACAGTTGGGTGAGCAAAGTAAAGAATATTATATTTTACTGTAACCTTTAAGAAGCTTGGCAGTCGATTTTTAGTTGACGAATCATTTATATGTTCTCTTTGTATAGAGGAGGAAGAAGATGAACTTCATTCTCTATTACAATGCCCTGTATATCACGACCTCAGATTAAAATACTTGCACCCATTTGACAGTCCACCAACAAAAGAAACTTTTCAAAATTTATTAGCCACTGATGATCATTGTTTAATCCAATTGTTAGTCTATATATATCACGCATTCCAGAGGAGAGAAAATTGTATATTCGACAATAATCAGACATATGTTTAATAAGGTATTATTTGTACACTATTGTATAAAATGTTTGTATGTATTGTATCTTTGAAAGGGCCGCACAATGTAATTAGTCTGGGAGCCTGTTTTCAAAACGCTGCTATTTTTTTTTAGCTGGCTTGATCCAAAAAGTGGCAAAGGTCTGATATGTGTATATGGCGGGGAAATATCCCTGGAACATTATTAGGGTTGTGTGTAGAAGTTTCCCGTGGCAGCAAAGTATTCAAAATGAGGGGTGTTCAAGAGTACCCTCGAGCCCCGAAGACTGTACATTGTAACCCCAGGTCATCAAAAAACCAAACCACAACTGTTACAAACAATTTTTAAATCACTGTCGATCATATTTCTCCTTCATTAATGATAGGATGACAAATAAATACAGTTTTAATATTTTTCTCAAAACATAAATCCACCCATAGAGCGCTGAAAGTCAATATTGAAAAAACGTTAATACAGTTCGTAGAATGTAATTTTGCCGTTTCCTGTATATATAGTCTGGAGGAAATCAAGTCAACCTTGCAGAAAATGATCACAATGAGGTTTTGGTTGATTTCGACTCCTCAGATGGTGAACTTTGAAAAAAACGTGAGTACCAGTGATTGCAGTGAAGTAGCGTTGGGCAAAACCCGGTATTCAAGATGGCGTCCAAAATGGCCGCCATAAATGCGGTGGTTGGCGAACTTGGTTAATAAGAGGCACAAATTGTCTTGTAATACCTCTTTTTTTAGGGTTTTGGGGTATAAGGAATCCAAATATGATGTAATTTTTTTATTTTCAAGGTTAAGGTCAGATGTTACTGAAAAAACGGATTTTTTATCCTGAAATTATGTTCATGTATCTGGACTTTTCAACATAGCCATCATGAATCTTCTCATTTTTACAAATTAAAAAAATCGGTATCATAAATCACCATAATAAATCACATATGAGTATAAAAATCTATAACAGAACAAGATATATGAATAAAAAACAAAATAGCAATACATAAATACCATCAGTTGAGAACCAAGTAATGGAAAATTAAATGTCTCACTAAACAAAATAACAATACAAAAATACCATCAGTTGAGAACCAAGTAATGGAAAATTAAATGTCTCGCTAAACAAAATAACAATACAAAAATACCATCAGTTGAGAACCAAGTAATGGAAAATTAAATGTCTCGCAAAACAAAATAACAATACAAAAATACCATCAGTTGAGAACCAAGTGATGGGAAATTAAATGTCTCGCTAAACAAAATAACAATACAAAAATACCATCAGTTGAGAACCAAGTAATGGAAAATTAAATGTCTCGCTAAACAAAAAAACAATACATAAATACCATCAGTTGAGAACCAAGTAATGGGAAATTAAATGTCGCGCTAAACAAAACAATTGAAATCGTCGTATATAGGACTAAAACAAAATATATTATATTAAACACCACACCTCCATGTAAAATGACAAATAAAACAATAACGGACATTTGAGTAAACAATAATCCAAATATGTATGTAAAGTAAACATCAGGTACACAACGAAGTGACGATATTGAAGCAGAACTGGTTGTCATAGAAAAATACACGTTTCTAAAATTCAGGTCATACAAACCAGTTCTATGTTTTACTTTAATCGTTTGATTCTAATAAAAATTGTTTTATATAAAACATAGAGGTTCCATATGCCTTACATTGCAATGTAAACGATGAAACACAAGAATGACATTTGTCAAGTATATACAAAAAAAATCACTAAAAATATGTAAATCAAAAAGCACAATTAATTGAGGTTCAAATGCAAGTGCATTTTCAACAAACTTCATGAACCCCTTCATCTCCACTCTCATCTCCAGAGTGCTCGTCAATATTCGTGCATCATCTTGATTCTCTCTCAAGATTTGGGTGAAATGATTGTGACATCCTGTATCAAACTCTGAGCGTTTACAAAAAGCGCCACAGCCTGTGTTATTTCTATGACAGAAGCAACGCCTCGTCTTGCATAATTCGTCGGTTTGGCAGCTGCAACCAAATATTTTTAGAAGGCCAAAGGTGTATTTGGAGCCGGGGTTGGGAGGGGGTTGTATATGTGATAAGCTCCTGGTAGTGAAATCCTTAGTCCATTCACGATCAGAGGGGTCAATATTTGGTATATCAGGCTCAGCTGCGGAGCGCCGAACTGCTGCCTGATAATGGGCTCTTAAAATATGAAGTGTGAAAGATTCGGTTGTCGGTGGAAGAGTCTCAAGTATGAAAACACTGCATTTTCCCTTTGTAATGCTCTTACATTTCTTAAACCTATCTTGAGACATAGACGTTAGGGTAGAAGGATTTCCATAGCATTGTCCAATGAACGACGTTCCCTGCTTGACCAGATCTGTGTGAGACGCACTGAGATATCCCAGTGGTGGCGGGAAATAACCACTATTGAGTATTGGCAGAGCAGTAACTTTACCAATACCATAGAGTTTACTTACTGTATCTCATTCAGTAATAACATGCATTGAGAGTAGGTGAGGTAAAATGTCATGATGATCAATACAGTGAGGTTTATATCAATTGGCTTCATCTTCTGTGAAAGAGATACCATACATTTTTTTGCAGCAATGTTTAGAACATATTTAAAGTGACAAAGCAAACCAAAATTGTCATTACTTCTGACATGAACTGTAGCATCGTCATTCGCATTTTCAACTTTGATTACATGATGAATGATAATGCCATCTGCTTCTTCGTGAGAATTCCGAAGATGGTCGCAATTTTCAGGCTCATATAAATTCCTTGAAAGTTTTATTGCGATATCATTAAGGCCAGACAAAATGACGTGCTGGTGTGCAGATATATATTGGACCTCGAGCAAAAGCTTCTTCCAAACTGTTCCTGTCATAGAAATAACACAGGCTG